>JBAMHX010000006.1:5114232-5124492 GCA_037177515.1 Pseudomugil tenellus | reverse complement strand
TCCAGAATTTTAGACATGAAGGGGAGGTTGGATATCGGTCTATAATTAGTGAACACTTCTGGATCAAGAGTTGGTTTTTTAAGTAAGGGTTTAATTACATTATATTTCATATAGGAAGATAAAGACTTTTTTATTTGAAAATGAAGAGTTGCCATATTGTTTTCTGATCATACCTGAAGCTGTAGGAAGACCAGCTCTGGAAGTTATAAGTGAAAGAGAGACACAAATATTTTATATAGGCTACTCCTGGTGTCACCTCCCCCATGCTGTAGCATGAGTGTATATGTTTGTGTTTATACTGATTTTGATCCATGCAAACCAAATCATCTGACTTTAACATTTACTTCTACTTTTTCAGAAATTCTATTTGGCATTTTCACTTTCCTTTTCACTAAGATCATTTCTCGTTAATAGAAAAATTTATAAAAAAAAATATTTCATTATATTTCTCTGTAACTGCTGGCTGTGAATTAAACTGGACTAATATGAACATCTTTAACCTTAATAATAAGAGAACCAACTTTACGTGATCACAGAAAGTAAAGAAGCAAACAAAGTTTGATTTACACACTGCTCATAAAATTAAGGGTATCACCAATAATCATTACCATTTAAATTAAAGTCTGTCCCATTTTTGTTTGTCCTTAGCCAGTTCTCAAGGAATTGAAAGTAAACTGTTTAAAGGTATGGTTTTAATTTTGTTTCATAGCTTAAAGCTTTAAACCAAGATGGGTGTCTGTCCACAACTAATCCTGTAGTAAATACAATCATGAGTTTTGTCACTTATGATGACTCTGCTGCTGTTTTGTCTCTCAATAAATATACTTAGTGGCTCAGGTGCTAAATAATAAATACATTTGTGAAATGTAAAAAAACGAATGTTTAAATCAATCAGAAAGTAACTAAATGGGAATTGATTTCACCTGCAGTTGTAAACTGGAACAACCAACAGATTCCTGTTGGTCATAATTATGTGTATGCTATTTTGTTCACAACATATTCAACTTGAATGAAGAGTTTCAACTAGAATAGGTCACTCATCAAATGGTATTCTCTTTATTTTTGAGCAGTGTATATTTCATTGAAAGCATTTTGTAACAAGTGGAAACACAAAAAGATTGATAGTTATTTATATCTACTTGTATTTTACTAAAGAAATTACGCCGATGAAACAAACCATTGAATTTGTCCTTCCTGCATTTTTACTGATAAATTGAAAAACATACTGAGTAGAAAAAATAATTGAAGCTCGATAATGCAACAGATTGATCATACTTAGACACAAAAGCAGATTAAGATTTTTTTTAACGAAAGAAGGTTAAATGAGAGAGACTTAAGTGAAGACTTACATCACTATACATGGAAGCTTCATAACAAAATATCAAAGTTTACAGAAGTCTGCTAAGAAAGGTGGCAGGAGTCCAAAGATTTATTCATCATGCTTGTTTGGGTTGATTAATTATGTTAAATTTAAACATTTACAAACACAGTTGATACACAAGAATAAAAATATTGAAGAAACTCTTGTTTCCATAAACTGATTACAGTAAAACAATGAAATAGAGCAAAATTGTAAATGTTCACAGTTCAAGATAGTAATGTGAAATTGTATCTCAAAATGCTCTTTGAATGGGATCATCAGGAAGGATCATCCAGGGATGTTTTGATCTGCAGACATGTAACTTTTATAGGTCGGAATAAACATCCTGTTGGCTATTCAAAGCTTTCAAAATTTCTGTAAGTGTTTTCTCAGTGTATCCTTCTTTTCCTATAAAATTTTGTCTCTTCAGTTCAAATAAGTCTTGATTTTCTTCAAAGTGCGCTCCGCAGTGTTCATGAGGCCTCGGATTTCTGAACAACCAAGTTCTTGCGTCTTTAGTAACTGAAGAGTAGGATAAACTTGCTTCACGTGTTCATCAAATTGATTTGACATTTCTTCAATTCTGCCTCTTCTGTCTACCTAAATGAGAGAAAAATGTATTTAATACCTTTTCAGAGTTTTAGGACAGTATTTTTATGAATATTTATTGCTTATTGTCACCTTCTGTCTGTTTGCTTGATCTACTGCTTTTTGAAGGTATTCCTCAAATATTTCCTGAAATTTCAGAAGAAACACAGACAGAGAACAGTTCAACTAACCCTCTGAATTCCCTTAAAGTTTACATAAATAAGTTTAAATAGTTTAATATCACAAAAGATTAAAGAAAACCAGTTCATTCTCATCAGTTAGATTTCTTGCAGAATCCAGCAGTTTTGAAATAATTTCATTTCTGTCTTCTTCTTCCTCCTGATGAAGAAAAGGTACAATTTTAACATATTTTTAATAGAATTAATTTCTTAATTTGCATAATATTTTAATTTCTGGCATTTGCATCAGTTTGCAATTTTTTTATTTTATTTAGATAATGTACTACATTTTAAAAAAACATACAAGCTTTGCCAGCAAACATGGAAACCCACCTTATTCCTGGCTGCTTCATCTACTGTTTGTTCAAATTTTTCCATAAACATTTCCTGAAACATCATAGAAGGATAGAAGAATATGTCTTTATGTAATGTAAATTCCTATGCATTTAAAATTGATAGTTTTTAAATGGAAAGTGAAAAAAAGGTTATGTTTACCATGCGATTCTTAAAATCCAAAAAACTTTCAACATAAATCAGACTCAGCAGAGAGAGCATGAGGAACAGGCCTTTGGTGGGTTTGATACCTTCCATTCTTCTTGTTGCAGATAGAAATAAAACATTTTTGGTTATTAAAAACAATCTGAGAGCACAAAGAATAGTAATTTCCCTTTATGTATTTGGAAATCTTTAACAGAGATATCCAACCATGATCAGAATAAACCTTTTTGTGTAGCGTTACACTTACCTGCTGGACAAATAAAAGAAGAACTGCTTTACAAGTAGAGACTAATAGACTGGTACAGAAACACTCACTTTCGTGTAAAACATAAGGAGTATGGACTTGCTTTTATACTTTCATTTTCCCACATGCACTGATTAGTTATTTTTCCGCAAACAGTGAACTCAGAAAGTGTTATGACGACACAAACTAAATTGACACAATTACACATCATTTATGCAGGAAGTCAGAAACTCTGCTTGCTTTCCACATACTCAGAGAAATTAGGAAACAGATACAGATGCAGAAGTAGTTGCAACAAAAATGAATTAGGTTAAAACATTTAACAGCTTATAAATAAATAGATTAGACATTCAACACAAGTGTGTCTTCCCGATAGAATATTAAAAAAATATGAATAAAGAACTTTTTATTTTATTTCTGGGAAATTATACACATCAGAGAGCAAAATAATAACATCATTTAGTCATTGCTAGGTCTTACATTTGTGTTAACACAACAAAATACAACCAATAATAAAAGACATATTACACAGTTATTTGTATTTGAAAATTAAACTATGCTAAAATACATAAGCAGTTTGTAAAACACCAATTATTATTGTACTGTAACCCTGTTACAGATGGAGAAGTTTGCTCCACCTAAATTACGGGTAATTCTTTTTAGATGTAAGCGTTTGCTAAATGACTGTAATGTAATTTCCATCAATTCATGGCTGTTATTGTTTTGTAATGAGCATATGTAATCAGTAAATGTGCCTGTATGATTTTTTTTACAGAAATATTTCTATTTCTCTGGCCACGTCTCTCCATATGATCCAGCCTGTTGCTGCTGCCATCACAGTTCTGAATGAAGACTGGGGAGAAACATGCTTAGATGAGTGCGGAGCATTTAGTTTTCACCTGCTACAGTATTTTTATCAGTTTATTCAGTAATTAATTTTTTTGTATTTGCTGGTTTGTGCTTTTCAGTGAAAATGTGTTCTTATTGTCAACACCAGAGGTCAGCACTTTACCATATTATATTTGAAACCTGTTGTAAAGAGTAAGATAACATGAGAACGTGTTTATTTCAGCTATTTGCATTGTTTATAAAATTAAACCAGTAACACCACATGTAAGCAAGTCTGTGTGGACATTTGTGCACACATACAGTCTAACTTAAATCCAGAGGATGGTTGAACTTACAGATGTGCATAAACCTAATAATCATATAGTATTTTTCAAAACTGCAAACGTTGTGATTCTGTTGTCTCAACAATTGTGTACCTTGTCTGGTTTTGCATTCTTTCTTCTTTGTGACCCCCCAACAAATATGCAACACATGATGTTGTGCATCCTGTCTTACAATCATTTTGAGCTTAGTCCTATACATTAAAGTGTACTGCAGGATATTACAAACTCTAAAACAATCAGTCCTGAGTATAAATATCACATTACAGAAACTGAAATGACTGCACATAAATTAAAGCTTGTATTGTAATAAATCTGCGGTTCCGGATCACCACAACCAGCCATCATACTTTGCCAAGCGGACTTATTCAAACCCAATTACACACACAAACACACAAGCAAAGGCAGAAAGATGCAGATACAAACTAACACTATTCTTTCCCTAAAAAATCAATCCGGAAAATTGGCAGGGCCTGTTGTGCTGTTTCACCGGGGTCCTGATTTCACACCCAGCCTCCGTCACCACTGCGTCAGCGCCGATGAGCTCAGCGCTTGTCGGAAAAGGGAGGGGGGAGGAGCGCGTGACCAGAAAGTGGGAGAGAGACCCAGAAAAACAAGCAGCGAGAAACGGAGAGAGAGAGGGGTGTTGGCACTTCTGAGACACACTCACGCATCACAGAGTAACAGCAGCAGGGCGGGAACAGAGCGTCTCTTCAGCCTTCTCTGCGGGAAAACAAGACTGTTTTGGTAAATAATTCAAACCGTACAAAACTCTTATATTATTAAACAATATCAAACGGATATTTTTGCGGAGATACCCGGCACTTCGCCAACAGGAGATCGACCCCCGCCGTGAAAAGGAGAACTCCGGTCTGAGACCCGTTCAGTACCTTGGACAGCGAACATGGCTCCAATGTTGGAGGACGGAGCTCAGCCTGGTGAGTCCAACCTACACTCCCATCTATTCTGTAAGTTCCTTATTTTATGTGATTAAAAAATAGGGGGAAAAGAAGACACGGGCAGGTATTATTTTAAGATGTTAATCTGTTAATCAAATGATTGAAGCCCTGCAATAACCCTGGATGGTTATCATTTCATTATTTATGTATTCATAGTTTATTTTGTGCGGACTTGGTCAGTGAAAATGACCAACTGGTTTTGTCTGTAGCTTTTTATAGCAAATAGAATTTGAGAAAGACTTCCGGACTCCATTTTGCATCGATCCAAATGGGGACAATCAATTATTGGGAAACAAATCAGGAGGATATAAAAGCCCTATTACACGCATCATTAAATGACTAATAACAAACGTATTAATGAAGTCATTATCAAGCAGAAATAGTATGTTGTTTCTTTAACACAAGTAAAACCAGGAAAGCTTGAGCTTGTTCACATCTCACATCTCCCCCGTAGCTTCATCCATCTGTCTGTTTCAGTCTTATTCCACCCAGGACACGCGACTTGAAATATTGATGAGCACTATGGGAGAAAACATTATATACAAGCTGTGATTTCAAAATTGAGCTAAATGTGCTTCAGATTACTCTCAGTGTCACACAGAATAGAGAACATGACCCTCCTGACTGCGCAGCTACAATATAATTAGTCCATTACATATTAAACTTATCACCAATACATATAGATTAGAGTATATTTAATAAATGAAATGGTGATTACATGCAGGAAATAAGAAAAAAAACAACACATATTGTGTCCAGAAGAAGAACTTTTTGCAATCTATTAGGAAGTTAAATATTTTTACATGTTGTTGTAAGTTGATTTGTTAAGGTGACACAGCTGCATTCCAGTAATGTTGGTGAACGCTATAATGTGAGCAAATCATGAACAAAAGATCCAACACATCAGCTTTGACCAGATGAAAGAGACAAGTGTCAAGCCACCACCCCTGCACCTCCATTCGGTCTCTCTTTGTATGGGTTAATCTGAGTGCTTTTCCATTGGGTCACCCTCTTAACCACAGGAAATGGTCTGCATTTCCTCTTTTGAAATCAGCCCATTAAATCTGATTGCATGAGAATGTGGCATGATAGCTGTTGAGTCACGGTTCAGTGCTGCAAAATAAAGAGCTTAAAATAGTGATACCACAGGACAGATTAGTAGATGGACCCACAGTAGTTAGAATTCATGCATTGCAACTAAAAAGTGTTCTTTTTTTGAGGTATCTGAGGAAAATCCTCCCCTGCTGTTCACTAGGAGGAATATAAATGAGCATAATGTATACATATAGGGAAGGGCTAAGCATACATCTCGGAGCTATTTAAACAATCTGGTTGATATCAGAATTAACCACCATGCACATACATGTTACAGTTCATTGTAAAATAATTTCTTTGTCCTTTCTCATGATTGTTCAGCAAGTTTGCTTGTTTTGTTTGAACATGTTTAGACGTGATAGATAATGAGCAGCCTCTTATACGTTGCTGTCTTATTATTATACTTTGAGTTTAGCCCATAACCAGCTTAACAAGTTGCTAATACTATTAAAGTGTGTAGTTTTCCCAGAAGTGCTTGAGTGATGCCAGCTGTTTCCTGTTCATATTCAGTATCCATGTTTGGAAAATGAGCATACTAATTGCGTCAAACAGATTGTGTCGTTTTCATCTTCCTCTGAGTCAAGCCTGCAGCCTGCGTCACAAAATACAACATGGCTTCAGTTGCATCGAAACAGCGTTGCAATCTGTCAAAGTTTTTTTTCCCGCTTGTCATACCACTACTTTTTAAATGAACTGATTCCATTGGTTCTTTCTCGCTGTAGTTGTGGTGCCAGTGGGTGTCGCAGTGGTGAGTGTTTTCGGCCTTGTATTCACTGCATCAGCCTTTGCTTGGATCTGTTGCCAACGTAAAAGCACAAAGTCCCAGAAGACACCCCCTTACAAGTTTGTGCACATGCTCAAAGGGGTTGACATCTACCCAGAGAGCCTCAGCGGCAAGAAGAAGTTTGCAGCACCTGTCACCCCAACAGCTAACGACACCAGTAAAACCGATGTCAATGGGAACTGCCACACTGCACCGATGAGTCCGTCTGGTACCACCAAGCTGCCAACAACTCCAAATGGTTCCAGAACGTCTTTGCATCTGGACCTTGAGAAACGTGATCTGAACGGCAACTTTACCACCAAACCTTTTCATCACCACCACCAGAAAGTGAGGAGCTCCCCAGACCTGGAGCTTCCCTCTCCCCATGCTGGGTTCACCCAACCTGGAGTGATGGACCGCCGTGACCTTCCTTCCCCATCCAGCACCCTCTCCAGTCAGGCCCCCACCCCCGCTGTCGACCGGCAACAAGGAGAGGAGAAGGAGAGTGGCTTTGGGACGCTTCATTTCTCCCTTGAGTACCAGCCAGAAAGGAAGGCTTTCATTGTCCATATTAAGGTAGCGTATGCGTATGATGTTGTGCTACAATTAGCATTTGACAAGCACAATGAAATCTTGATTTACGTGCCTTGTTTTGATCCAGGAAGCTCATGGTCTCACCCCAACTGATGAGCAGTCACTCACCTCTGACCCCTACATCAAGCTGACGTTGCTGCCGGAGAAAAAGCACAGAGTGAAGACCAGAGTCCTGCGGAAGACTCTGGACCCCGCCTTTGATGAAACTTTCAGCTTCTACGGGATCCCCTTGGCTCGAGTGTCTGAACTGGCCCTTCACTTCATGGTGCTGAGCTTTGACCGATTCTCTCGTGATGAGGTCATCGGAGAGACGCTCGTACCTTTGACTGGGATTGACTTGTCAGAGGGACGTGTCCTAATGAGCCGAGAGATTATAAAGAAGAATGTAAAGGTAAGGCCCGAAGCTATCGTTTAAACTATAGATGTTTTTTGGTTTTTAGCTTACAGTTAAAGCTGAACGAATTCTGCAGAGAAGCAGAGTACATCTCCTGAATACATGAAATCTAACGCAAAGCAACATGATGCTGAGATTCATCCTATGGACTGCTCTGTTCTCAGTCAAATCTTATACATTGGTTTATATGTTTAAATATATGGGTAATTTAATTTATTGATCACCTAAATCCTGAATTTGCCGCTTTTCTCAGAATAAAAGCAAATATTGTGTTAATTATAGATAACTCTTGAACAGATTTCATGTGTTTTCCACTCAAATTTCCCTTTTAGAAACAGCAGACAATTAAATATTAAATACATCCATTTGGAGATGGGTTAATATGTCTAAATACCAGTAGTGTATTGAGTACACATGATATTCACACCACACTATTATGGATCTGAGGGCAGATGATCAATGGATTTATGCTCCAGATTGGCTCTTCCTGGAATCTGTTAGGACTGCAACCATGTTTTTCCAGCTCATTTCCAGCATGATTTTCCTTCCTTTTGAGGAATTTTCTGCACTGTGATAATGAAAGCAAAAGGATTTTATTCATTATGTTGTGGCAGCAAAGCAACTGTGAGATAAAATACTAATTTGTACCACTTGTCTGCAGTTCTCTGTAATTAGACTGAGCTGAATCTTCTCTCAGTCGTCCAAGGTTTCATCTGGTAGTCCAAATGGTTCGATCTTAGACAAACATTTCTGAGCTTGCAGCAGGAATGTGAGAACGTATCAGTGTAATTACAGATTTGTGGGCTGATATCATGCTCGGCACAGATCTGCTCTGTGGCCACAAGGTGGAAATGGATATGTTTCTCTGTTCCCTGGAGAAATAGAAGTATATCTGTAATATCTTTCATAACCTTTAGATACAATAAAGTAGCACAGAGAAGTTTGAGAAATGGGAGAAATTTGGAAATATGAAAGGTTTATTGGCTTCACAATAAACTCCACCCACGTCTTACTATCAATTCCCCAAATTTACTCATAACCATTCTCACAAGTCTGTGATGAGTGAATTGTCTGAGCATATTTTCTGCGGCTAGTTGAACCTTAGTTTTCAAATCCAAATGATTTCTTCAGTATGGTTCTTTTAAATTTTGGCACTAAAAAAGGAATAAATTAAGTGTAGAGATGCTTTTCCATTAAATCTAATGGGATATCTGTCTAAACTTTTCAATAGGAGTATATTCAAACCTTAGGAGAATGTTTTTTGCATAGTTTCTTCTGCAGAAAACGTTTTATATGCAGATGTGATAATCCATTTTAGTATGTAGATACCATGATTTTAAAAGCCAATGAGACATGAACAAAAATAAGTTGCGTTTTCAGTATTACAGGCTGTTTTTAGTGTTTCTACGTTGTTTTACATGAGGAGATGCAGCTTTAAGCTAACAGGGTGGTGGCTCTCTTTGTTTGCGTGACATGTGGTCTCACTGCTTTGTCTGTGTAGGTGTTAGTGCTCAGCAGTGCATGAGAAAACAGAGCATCTGTCATAGCCATCCTCTTGCTTTTACCCTGAAATCATTTTGAATCAGTGAGGATTAATACAAAAAACACATTCATGTCTGCATTCCGAATGTCAGGGTTAGAAGTTATCTTTGTGCTAGCTCTCGTTGTCTTGACAACCGTGAGCAGGGGTGGGAGATCAGGTGTGATCACAGCATCCCAGAAACTAGCTCTCTTTGGTTGGACACAGATGTAGATCTGTGTGTGGAGTGGGAACAATGGGAGAATTCTAACGAGAAAAATAGAGAAATTCAGTGACATGATGGATGAATCAGAATTCACCACATGCACCGGATAGTCTGCAGAAACTCAGTTACCACGATGGACTGAGTTTACAAGACAAAACAAACATGCTTATCCAGATATTAGTGCTTTGGACCACAAGTTAGCTAATAACATACTTTTTATCACTATTAAATATATTAAATAGGTTTGAATTCAATTACATACAGCAATATTAAGTTTATTTTTTTTCCAAATAGCCTCTATAACATAGATGTTAGACATAAATGGAGGGTTCAGTGGATAGAGGACCAAAAGTACCATATTGAATGAATAAATAAAGTAAGTAAGTAAAAAGCTATGAATGAATGAACCTATGAATGAATGAATTATGATTATTATTATTAATGTCTGAATTGACTTGTTTCTTTACTTTTTTTCTTGGTAGTAAGTTTCTAAAGTTTCTAAAAAACAGTCCAACATAATAAAAAACAAGCATATACAAATTTCCATTAATTTAATTGTATTATTATTATTATTATTATTATTATTATTATTATTATCATCATCATCATCATCATCATCATCATCATCATCATCATTATTATTATTATTATTATTATTATTATTATTATTAT
>JBAMHX010000006.1:5077184-5088188 GCA_037177515.1 Pseudomugil tenellus | reverse complement strand
AGGCAGTTCTGAAGGCAAAAGGGGGTCCAACCCGTTACTAGCATGGTGTACCTAATAAAGTGGCCGGTGAGTGTATGATTTGTTGCAATTTCACATTCCTTTCACTCCTTCTGCAAATGTCCAGAGAGGTGCATTATTTTTACCACAACTTCCCTTTGTCTATTCATTTTTTTAATGTGATTTTTTTTTAAAACATTACTATAGTGTCTTACAGCAGATTAAAACATTTTTGACAGTATTTAAGGAGGATTTACTAAAATTATACCAGAAATATATTTGTTATTTTCAGGTCATCCTATCTTCACATTCATCTATTCTATTCCTTCCTTTATTTTCCTTTTTACCCCATTGTCTTCCTCTTTTCTTTTTAATCTACCCATCTCTATTTCCTTCTCATCTCTCCTCTGCTTCTCTACAGAGATGAGGATGACGTCTGTCCTATTTATATATTTAATGTCTTTAGTTTCAGTCACTCTGCAGAGGATGGCTCTGCTGACAGTGTGTTTTAATCCTATATAACCCATTCATGCACACGCAGAGGCACATTCATAAGGAGTTGCGAAGCAGTAGTGTAATTAAAGACCTTTTATGACTTGTCAATATCAGCGGCAGGCAGGTGCACCCATCTCATTGCCATGGAAACTCTTCACTTTTGACTGCTGGGAATGCAACATTGTGTTTGTGTGTGTATAAGTATTTAAGCAGGATTTATCTTAAACAGCTAAAAGGATTGCCTTTTATTAAACATTTTGTCATTACAATATGGTTTGTGTCTTCTTGCAGATTTGTATATGGTATTTTTGTGCAACAATGTAACAGCAGGAAAATTAATTTTATTTCCTTCCCAAATTTCTGTTTTTCCCCAGGTGATGCGTGGCATCCCTCTCGGTGTTGGTCAAATCTTTGCTTGTGGAGAACTCGGGCCCTCCCTTCTCATCCTCACAGCTGTTTGTCTGTACTCCCCACTGCTGGCTGTGCATGCTCTGCTGGGATCAGCAGTCGGTACATTAGCAGGTAAGTCACAAATTGTGCTCTAGAGTGGGAAGAAAAGTAAAAATTACTGGGCCGGCTCCGGGATGTGGTAGCTGGGGTCATCCCCTCGGGTCGGTCCTTCATCTGGAATAAGCTACAAGCAAAGATGTAACTTTATGAACTGGTCTCACTAAATATGTTTAAGAGTTTGTTAAAGGTTAGGGAAAATAAATCTTTGTGCTGTGGATGTTTTACCTGATATACTTTTGTTATTATGTCATTACTTATTGTAACATTTTATTTTTTAAGCATTTGTGGTTGTAATGTTTTTAGTATTTTACTGTTTTGCACCAAGGTTCTTAATGTTTGTTAATGTAACGTGCAAAGAAGCTTCTGTCTTGCCCAGGTCACTTTTGAAAAAGAGATTTTTAATCTCAATTAGGTTTCACCAGATTAAATAAACGTTAAAGAAAAATAAATTACTTTCATCACGTCTTTAGATCATGCAGGCATAAGTAACATCTGAAATGTTATACATATCCTGTCCATGGAAACAGCTAATCCGTTTGCGCAAGAGTTGTGCAGCTAATTACTTCATACCTTTTATAAGTCAGAGGGCGTTTATGCAATATGGGTAAGGGTACAAATATTCATAGCAAGACTTTACTCGACACATGGGTTCAAAAAAGAAGCAAAAAATTATTGTTTTAACTGCATTGTGGGAAGTATGTGCTGTTTTTAGGCTTGACTGAACTTTTTCCTGACTGCCAAATATATCAATCATCCACAGGTATCTTGTTCAGGGCTTTAGAGGGTTTACTTATTTCCCAATGTACTTGTGTTTCAACAATATAGCCACTATGCAGGTTGCAAGTCAGAGGGCAGATACAGCCAGACTATAAACCACATGACTTAATTTAATGCTAACCTATATTTTAAGTAAGGCAGAACATCTTCGCACAATTTCAGCTCATGTCATCAATAAGAAGTTCCTCTGAAAAACTGCACCCATAACGTTTTTTCCATTGTCATGGAGATTGGCTGGAAAGGTCTGTTCCACACACAACAAGGAAACCTCTCTATGCAATTTAATCTTGGTAGAAATACAATATATTCCCATTTGATAGCTGAAGAAAAGCCCAGCAGTCATTGTTCCTCTAATCATCTTGTCAGTACTTTTAAACATCATAAACTTTGCTCTCACTTGACTGAATATTCCTTCCATTCATCAAACCATCAATTCAGAACCTCTGATAGATTGTCGTCTTGGTTTCCTGCAAGACGAACGATAAATCTCAGAATGTTTAAATGAGGTTCAAGTTGCCTAAGGGTAATGAAGTACTCTGGCAGTATAAATTGGCGGTCTGGCAGTCATAAATTTAAACTGTAAAAGCAGAAGCAGGAGCACAAAGCAATGTGCCTGGGACATTATATCTGTTTGCCACGAAGGCACAGCCTTTTGCATCTGCTACAATGTGACTCTGATCAAGAAATGAAAATGTGAGAAATGATGCAAGTTTTGTTTTGACTGCATCTTTTACATCTTCAACACAATGTCCCAAAATCCATTTAGGAGTTATGAGTCATGCTGAATAAAATACAAGTGGGAGTGAGTTTGTAGACAAACCCATGGACACAATGCTGCAAACAGAAGCACACACACAAACAACAACATGGGAACAACAGTGTGACTAAAGTAATCAGATGTGACTTTAATGAGGCTACGTAGGCATAGGAGCAAAGAAACAGCTTGCTCCAGTATAAGAGCAAAACGTCAGTCTCTGCTGTGCATTTCTTTCTCTTCCTTCTTTTCCTCTTTAATGTGTTTTTTTCCTCCTGTGACTTTCTATTTAACTCAAGCTCTTAAACATATTGTGCTGTAAAACACAAGTTTCCCTGAACGAAACGTTCTAAATGACATGCTTTTATGCTTAAATACATCCTGTAACTGAATCCTGTGAGAGTTGCCTACATGTAGCATGAGCAAACTGACTCATGAGCTTCTTTACATTCAAGAAAATGTCATTCCCAAGTGTTTCCTCCAGGAAGCCTCAAATAAGGAAGTATGAGTTGTGTTTAATGCTTTCAGTTATTCGTATGACTATTTTCCTCTCCTGAAATGCAGATAATGACATAACTGATAAAGTTAGAAATAAAACAAATTGGTTATTGTTTCAACTTAACAGTAATTTTTATAGATGGCATTTAGCTCATGACTGATTTATGAAGATATGCTACTGGTGAAACATTTTCATAAAGCTAATTGTTGGCAACATCACTTAGGGGTAGGAAACAAAACTGATCCAACTAAATGGGACTAAAGCATACAGTCATCAACACCAATTTCCCAATTTACATGCAGTTACACTCACAACTACAACAATTTCATGGTCTTTTATGGCAACTGTTTTCAGTCATAATCAGTTGCCAAACATAGTTTAAAATAGATTTTTTTTCTCGTATTTTCAGAACTGACTTAATCATCATCATCACATAAATTCTGATTTCGACCACTTGGCTGTTCATCCTGCAGTCATTACACAAAAAGTCAACCTGTTTTGGATTTAATACAAAATGGATATGGAGCAGATTGTATCTTAAAATTTTACATGACTCAATCTGTTTATGTGGTCATGAAAAAATCTCACCTTAAGGCACAAAAATCCAATTTGAGCCACATTTGTCTATAGTTTGAATGTTCCCTCTGTGTCACTCTGATTAATGGCTAGAGTCGGGCATTAAGATGCATGTTTAGACATTACAAAATGAGTAGTCGGGATCAGAAGTTTCTACAAGTTTCAATTTCCACAGCTTGGGAGTGGATTTACATAATGTCAAAGGATTCTACCCTATCCATAATGGCAAGCTTGGGATGGGGGAGTGGGGGGGGGGGGGGTGTAACTGATGGTTTCTGGCCATGAAACGAGTCTTTTTGGCATTCCACTGGGATGTAGGAAAGTGTTCCTGCAAGGTTTTATAGTTACAAAGGGTTCATACCTGCCAGTTTTTCATGTAATTGGGATTGGAATTTTTGTGTGGCTATCATAAATCTCATAATCCACCATTTGCTTGGTTGACAATATGTAACAATCAGGTGCAGATGATACTAACTAGTTTTTATTGTTACGACCTATTTGTAATGAAAACATGTTACTTTGCTAGTTAAAGGTTCTATTAAAGTTTAAAAAACATGTTTACATACATAGGCTTTGTGTTGATGTATGTAAATATTCAGTAAATCGCATCCTAGTCAATGACAAGTTTAACTAATACAACCTGACAAAACAGGCGTGCTAAGTGTGTAAGAGATGCTTGATAGCATTTCTGCTGTACATTATAGCAGATAACCATGTCCGTGTAGCTATGAAGGATACAGTCATTACTTCATGATGGCAAATTAGTTGAAGTTAAATACACACAAGAAGAAAAAGAGACATAATATCAGTGTTGTAGTGAGAAACTAGGAGTAGTGAAGCCATATTTGGAGCTGCCACTCAAAGCACAGCTGCAAACACTGTTCCCATGAGGGGTTTCCAGAGGAGAATATCAGGGGCTTTATGTAGGCCAAAGCCTTTTTACCTCCTGCTTCCTTCATCTTTTTTTTCTTTTTTTTTTAATGCTTCTTGGTGAGATTAAAACCACAGTAAGAAAAGTCATAATCAGAGGTTAATTGCCTAAATTGTTCAAGTACATATGTTTTCAGGATTTGACTTTACATTTATTGACAGGAACAATGGCTTTTACATAATTGCACCATGCTAGCAGCTAATTTCCATCAGCAGTCCATGGGCTGGTACAAACAGTAACCCCCCCCCCCCCAGCAACAAGGGTAGTTTACAGTATGAATCTTACATGTGCCAGTTCTGCGTCAACATGCAGGAGATGAGCCTGAAGCAGTTGTTTGAATATGGATGCTTGTTTCTGTTCTGCACTTGAGGCAAACCAGAGAGGGCATGATAAGGTCAAACACCCACTTCTGTCATGTTCATTTAGCTTATGGAAGGATTTATTTTCAGGCTTGGTCTTGGGTCAGACCTCAGGAAGTTTTATTAAGAACCCAAGAACAGTCAGAAGCATTAAGTATTCATCCTAAATGACTAAACTAGTTAAATAACTGTAATGGGTGTTAGTCATTCTTGCAGCATTTTGATTCTGTGTGTTGACAGGATGGATTATTATAAATTTGCTTAAAGAAATTCCTCATTTTCTACTTCATTTTCTAGTCCAAGTAAATTAGCAGAATTTTTTTAATATTTTTTTGCAATATTGCATAAATGTTTATTTTGGGGAAACGTGAGCTAAATTAAGAATGTTAGCTATTAGCGCAAAAGACCTCGGTGACTAAGTGAAAGGTGCAGTCTTTGGCTCTTAGGACGCCCCTAAATTTCAAGTAAATGCAGCATGTACTGAACTTCTTAGGATGTTGCATAAACAAGCTCTTGATTTATTTTGGAGCATTACTACATTGTCATTTCACTAGGTGTCTATATGGTGGAAGGGGGATTATTTGTTAATATGAACAGTTTTACATTTAATAAAATTGATGTAAAATGCATATAACTAGATGACCACCCAAACCTAAGTGGCAAAGAATGTTGAAACAATAATAACTTGTTATTTGACTCAATATGTGTTTTATTTATTTTTTTGCCCTTGCTAATCAATTAAGCTTTAATTTGAATAGCGCCTCTTTACAACTTATCAGGGCAATTTACAGACACATTGAGCTGATACTTAGCCTAATCTAGGAAATTGATCTCAATGTTGGTTGAAGTCATAATGCTGGGTCATCCAAAAAAGGAAAAGTTTCTTTGAAAAATGTTCTTGCTTTGACTTTTGCTTTCGGATTGACATTAGGTTACGTCCTTAAGGACATTAGCCCTTCAACTTCCACATTAAGAAAAAGGTCTGAAAAAAATGTTTCTCTGTATTCTATTTGTTTTGGACAAAAAAAAATCAGAATAAATGTTTTCTCAGCTAAAGGTTGAGTTAATAACATTACAAGAGTGAACTGGTGGAAATGTGAAACAGGGGTGAACAAACACTTTTTTTCGACATTTAAAACCCAAACTGAGTGGTAGAGATGGCTTAAGCAGGTTTATTTCTACAATTTGTTAAAGAAAATCATCATCACTGCAAATTTACCTCTACCAAATGGTAGAATAAAGAGTTATGGAAGTCAAAGAGTACAGAAAGGATTCAATCTGTAAAAAGGTAATCCCTGGAGAACTTAAGAAGCATCTACCAGGAGGAAATATAAAGCACCTGAAAATAAAACTACTTGTTGGATAGATTTAAGTGAAGATTAATGCAAAGTAGCAGAGTTGCACACATACACAGGTTTAAAATGAATAAATGTCTGGTTAATTTCAGCTCATTTATCCTAGAGGGTTAAACTTTCTTATATTGAGTGTATAATGTTGCTGTTAAAGGTTGTGTGGTTCATGTGGTAAGAGCACTCTGACTTAATAGGAAAAGGCTTGGGAGCAGTAAAAGTTTTAGGATCCTTTTTGAAGGCCTGCCACGAGCTTTGTCATTAGTCTTTAATGCCATCGTTTATGTGCAGGAGGACAAACAGAATAAAGAAGTGTAATGAAGGAAATAAGAAATCATGAAGAGCAAATTGTTTAAAAAAAATCATTCAAGAGGGAGAAAATCTAGTGTAGTCTGAGAATGGCTTTAATGGAAGGGAAGCAGAAGGGAAATGGATGATAATCATCCAGCCGACACAGTACGAGGAGGTAGCACTGGGGTGTGGCCAGTCTGCTCCAGGAACAGGCTGCTAATCTGCAGCTTTCATTGCTTGGTAATAAGAAAATCGATCCAATCACCGCCTGAGGTTTATTCATCCACCAAAGAGATTTTGAAATGCCCACTTCTCCAAAAAATCCTGCAATTGCCAAACAGGAAAGATGTAGTGCAGGCTGTTTTCTCGCAGCATGCATGGTTCACGTATTATATAGTACATAATAGGCTTTTGAAAATGCTTTTTCACAACTCAGTTTTAAATGTCATAGAACAAAAAAGCTTAAATTGTTCATCTGCACAGCAATTTTAATACAAATCATTCTTCTATTGTTAAAAATCCAAATTTCTACCACTTAGCTTGTTTTTTTCTTAAGGAAGGTGTCTAAACTGTAAAACAATCAAGGGTCAGCAATGTGAAAATGAGTAGGTTGTGAAAAGGTCTACATTTTTCATGAACTACAAAAGCTGTTTAGATACCAAATCATACTGAAATATTTATCATGAGCAGAGTTTTTTTTTAAAAAAATAATTATCATATAAAATCATTAGACACTTTAATGAGTAGGAGTAAAATCACTTGAGGCACTTTTAGTCACAATGCTGCTTCTTTCACTACTTTTAGCACTTCACTAGACACCAGCTGCCTCGACTGATATTAAATATTATTTATTTTCTGTTCAGATAACTTTTTTAAATTCAACCTTTTACATTTTACTAAATGCTTAAATAAAACAAAGTGATGGATCTTCATGCAAAGGGAAACTGACATATATACCCATTTTGATGTATTGGTGCCATGATAATTAGTTTGCATCCAACATCAGGCTGGAATTTTAATTTGTCTTCTAGTTTGATTAATGATTAAATATCAGAAGATTACGCAAAACTATAAAATGAGAGAAAATGGTAAAGGGGAGAATTACCATGTTGTAAATTAAAATAAGTCTCCAAGATTTGTCTTGATTGCTCTTAAATTGAGGACATGCACAGCAAAGATTTACTGCATAAAGAAGTAATCAAACAGCAATTATATATTTTTCTATAATTTACAAATTACAAACCCTGAATGAAACTGGAAATACTGAACATGATGTTCCAATGAAATCCATGATTTACCAGAAAGGTAGTGTAGCCTCGTGCTGCTGAATGCTGGTGCCCTACTCTTTCAAGTCACATTGAGATTTTTATCTTCCCATCACGCATGGGTTGAGATGGCACAGCTGGTGATCAGGATGAGAGGAAATGCCAGTCCTGCTGGCTGCACTCAGCTCTAGCCTGGTCAGCAAGACCCATGTGCAGTCTGATAGGTTCACTCAGGTGTTTTTCAAGCTTGAGCATGAGTCAGTGAGGTAGTACAGCTGCTTTTACGCAAATGGATTCTTAATAATGTACATACTAGATGATTTCTGAGATGGTGCAGTCAAGCTTTTTGTTGTTCTAAAAATGTTCAAGCTAATCTAAATAATGTTATTATTTAAAAGACAAGGTTGTCTGATTTTAAAGGCAACGGAGAGGTGTTTGTGTTGTAGCTTTACACATGCTCTCATCTGCTTTTGCATTTAAGCTTGAATCACTGTTACAGAAAAAGTCAAATAATATGCCAAGCTTGAAGAAGCTGAGAAAAAGCTGGCAGATGTTTTCATCCACTCAAGTCATAGCAACAAAAAGCTAAATACAATATTTCTAATTAGCTGTAGTGATTCATAGCTTCCTGTCAGTTCTGTTACTCATAACTGTAGTTTAAGAGTCTTAAGATTATGTGCTCAAAAGGTTTGAATAAAATCCTCCATATTGGGAAGCTTATCCCCATTTTAGCCTAAATCTCCTTATAAGGTTGTACACAAACTAGTGAGTGTCTAGCACCACTACGTGGATAAGTTTAGTATTGCAATTCCAACAAGCTGCTGTATTTTGTGTTTCAAATGTCCAAATATGTCAGCAGCAGTGACTCACTGTTTTGTTATCGTACCCCCCCACCCCCCTCCCCTCTCTCTCTGATTACCACTTGCTATGTGTCAGGTTTATCCATGGCAGTGCGTCATGATTCTCTGTACTCCGGTCTGTCTGGGTTTAATGGAGCTCTGGGCTGCATGGCTGTTGGAGGACTCTTCTTCACCTTCAGCTGGAGGACTCACCTATTTGCAATTGCTAGCGGTGATACAATTACACAATGCAAACACATGTAGACACATGTTGCTATAATGGCAATAAAAGCACAACATTTCAACTAAAATGTATATGAAGACTTTACTAATGATGCTAACACTTCAGTGTGCCTTATCAGCATAATATGCTTTTTCTTTCACCATTAGTCCTTTTAAAATCCTCTAACACTACCTGCTTGCTGGAAGGACCTCTTGTTTGCAAGAGTCTTTTGAGTCCTCGAAATGCCACTTGTCTCCACCAATCACTGTTTTGCTGAATCAATCAGACAGCTTAATCACAACCTCTTAATGAATGCATCATTTTAAAAACAGCATGACGTGGCTGGGAAAATGCAAATGAGCTTGCTCACCTTCTCATTATACTGTGCAAGAGAGAAACTCATTTAGCAATTTCCTCTACCCTTCATGAATCCTTTTTATCAGCCGTTTCTTCTATTCTGTATCTCACTTAATAACTCCACTCATTTAAATTTCTTTAGCTCTTCTCATCTGAGCTATTTCTTTCACATAATTTTGAATTTTTCTCTTTCCCTCATGGCACTGATGCTTTTGTGTCCAGAGCATCATGAACATTAGCAGCGACCACTTTGGCAGGAAACTAATTGGTTCACATTACGTAAATTGCCCTAATTGATGTTTCCAGAAATAGCGGCCAGGTGCATTTGCACAGCGAGGACATCAGCAGGCTGCTAAGAAAGTGTTATATTCTGTATTCAACCTTATCATTACTCATCTGCCTGCAGCCTTCCTCTCTGCATATGCTGACATCGCCCTGAGCAATTTGATGGGAACTGTAAGTACAGTGCACAATTATTTAGATCTATTTACGTGTGTATTTGTGTGTATTATAGTACTTTAAAATAAAACAAAGAACATTTTTATGAACCATTATTAAAATGTTAAGACTGAGCCCCATGTAGTTGAAATATAATTCTAGCTCCATCCTCAGGGAAGATTTGTTCGCATGAAATAGTGTTTTGTGTAAGGGGTTATAAAATACGATATGCCAGAATCCAGGTTTTAAATTGTCCATAAAAACCATGTTAGGGTATTTTGTTTCTTCATTATTCCATAACTCGCATAAAAGACCTTTTTGACTAATCTGTTCATCTCATATTTGGTAATTTATTTTCCAGTACTATGCGGTATTTCTCATCCTAGTCCTCATGGACAACTGCCCTGCATGCTTTAGTTGTTTCCAACTCCGCACACCTGATGCAAATTAACTGAATTACTCAAGTTCTTTGCGAGTCTGTTAATGAGTTATTTAAGCCAGGTGTGTTAAATTATGGAAACTTCTAATACATTCCCCAAGTACCAGGAGTGAGAACTACTTACATGCTTACAGTCTTCTCTACTGTACTCGGCACACAAGAACATTACTGCACTCACATAGTTAACATTCATCGTGTGTATAGAGAGCTCTTATGAACTCAGAGACAGCCCATGTTGATATTTGCATCAGATTATTGTACCAGTAAAGAAACACCAGCCTGCTAAATGGCAATTGTGTTGAAACATATTGTAAAACTGGAAACTGTTGGGTTTTAAAACTGTCAAAGAAAAGTTACCTTGTACTACATTCACACATGCGTAGAGGAGAAACAAGTATTTGTTCAGTGTGCTTCAAGATTATTTCTCATTTCACTCATTTATTATTTACTATCCTCTCCTAATGCTCAGGTGGGTCTCCCAGCATGCAGTTGGGCAGCTACTCTAACAGCCACACTTATGTTGCTGTTGACCGGCAGTTTAGCAGCATACCGCATCCCTATTGGACAAGTGATGGCCCCTGAACAGAACCTGCGCCCCCACAGCCAATGGGAAGCTGGGATCACAGAAGAACGGGAGAGCACTGATGTGTAGTGAGAGCACTCATACCCTTCCACACATACACCCACACACCCACAAGACTGTAATGGTGCACAAACTGGACGGACTGGACCAAACATTTTTATTATCATTTTTTTTTCCCAAGACTTCTATTATTCGCAGCCTTTCAATTAACTTTATTCCACATTTTGACAACAGGGTTGATATATACAGTGTGTGTGTGTATGTATGTGTATATATATATATATATATATATATATAAGTGTGTGTGTGTATTATAAATGTT
>JBAMHX010000006.1:5055811-5077084 GCA_037177515.1 Pseudomugil tenellus | reverse complement strand
TATTATAAATGTTTTATCAAAATTAAAAACCATTGTTGTATCTGGATTTAGCCAGCTTTGCTATGATGTTACTCAAAGAACCAGACAGTTTAAATGGAAAGATCTTTAATAAGGAATAAATCAGTAAGTTGGGTAAATGAAATCAGTTTTAAAATGACATTTTTACTGTTGCCACAGAAACAGACTGAATTTAACGGTATGTATGTTTAATTTTCTTTATCTTTGTATTATTCCTGCATAGACGTGCTGCACTGCTCTCAACTGGAACTCATTGTAAACACAGATTGTACATGTATCTATGCAGGCAGACAGCAAGATGAGACTACTGAGGGTTTTATGAAATGCTTCTTATGCCTGGAGTTTTAAAGGCAACTTTTATTGTTTTTAATCATGATTTTATGATTATTCAAAATGCTCTTAAATGTAAAAGTTGTGATTCAGTTTCTTTTTTTCACAGTGATTGATGTTGCCTGTGTAGCTTTTTAGTCATCTTTGCTGTTTCCAAACACAAACTTGCTTTTGTTCACACACTTTTTAAAAAATGTCCATCTTGTTAAAACAAACAGATACCTCTAAACATATCTGCAACAAACATTTTTCTCTAAACGATTTTTTTATGATCATGCATTCTTACGTCAGTGCTTTTTTTTTCTTTTTTTCGGTGCAATCTTCATTTTGTTTTCCTGAATCACAAAGCACCTCACACATAATTTAAATGACATTAACAAGAAGGAATGTACAAAGGTGACTTTCAGTCTGTGATTGAATGTAATAATTGAAGGAAAAACTAAATTAAAAGTATAAATACTTGCACAGACTGTAGTTGTTTTTTCAAGCCGCATTAAAAAATAAACATTCATAGTCTTACATACTTTCAGGTAAAGTTTCAGCAGTGAGTTCTGTTGTGCTTCATTTTCCACTGAGTGTGTAAGTGCACATGTACGTGTTTGTATGTCATATTTACTTCAGTAGAGTCCAGAACAGAAGCAGAATGACACACCTTGTTTGTATACTTAACAAACAAACACTCATACATACATCTTGTACAAAGTTCCAACGTTTTACAGTACTACTCTGTCAATGTGTTTAGTTTCTAACAACTGTAAGTGACATGACATAAGGGACAGGAATTTGTTCTAACCAACTCAACCTAGCATACACTGGTACTGTGACTCTTAAGTTGGTTATTCTGATGACTTTAAGCATGCATACATTTGCACATTATTGCAACTCTAAATCTTTACAACTAGAATGGGTGAGAAATGTCCAATAGGAAATCTCCATTTATATTGCCAAGTTACAGCGTACAGCTACGACTATATTAGTTTGTGTTCACATCAATATATGCACCCTTAGTCTGTGAACAGTCAGATAATTTAGTTCTTCATGCATGTAAACATTCATTTGAACCAAGTGAGTGTTAACAGTGATGTCACACCTGGGTTTAGTCTAATGTTGGCACAATATTCAGCCAACAGGACTGGCTTAAAAACGGTAACTATAAACCTTATTAAAATGAATTATTTAAAAAATGAGAACAGAGCAAAAGGTCCACCTTGGCTTTAAGAATAAAATGAAATGTATTTTGTGTATCCTTGAGGGAATTTACAATATGGTCACTATGGTCAACTTCAAGAGGGACTATTCATGTTGGTTTGAAAACAGTTTGACTAATTTATCTGTATATTTATACAGACATTCATAGCATGGACTTAAAAGAAGTGGGGAGACTCAGAGCATATATTTAAAAATGCACTTGCATCAGTGTCTGTTCCGTTATATATCTTTCTCTGAATCTATTTTGACTATCCAATTGTCTTTTTCCCTACATAAATGCTGATTAATGAGCTCTCACAGACCCTAAAGTCCTCTGGCACCTGTCTTTAGTTTGCAGAAGTTGGAAGTAAAATTTATGGTAAGACAGCATTCTACTATTTGGGTCCTCGTCTGTGGATCAGCCTTGCAGAGGATACCCCTGGATGCAGAGACTGTTTGTTTTTAAAAACAGGCTTATATATGATCTGTGTAGATGTAGTAAACGTTTGGTTGGCTTCAATCTCTGTAGAAATATTTGAACTTTGTCCATCACTCTGAGGAGAAACGCAGCTTATTTTAGAGGTATGTTTTTTTTTCTATATATATTTAAACAAGGACAGTTGTGGATGCAACTGACCACGAGCTTGCACAAGCAGGTGGTTAAAAACATGCATTTTTATCAGCAACTGACCTGAACACAATCAGCCTCTCTCTGAATGTGTAATAAATCCAGTTTTTTTATTTAATTTCTTTTTTTGCTTTTGGTAAAAATTCAGATTTTTCTTTAAACCAAAGGAGAAAATGAATCCTGGAATCTGATGCTCTGCTCCCATTTAAAACCATTCTGTTCTTTCCTTTCTAGAAACCTGGATTTATCTTGTATTAGGGATTCTGAGAAAGATTAGCACATTTCTTCAAAATATTTTAACTGGTTCATACTTTGCAATTTCCTTAAATCTCTGGGTTCATCTTTATTACTGCCACACAGACTTGAAGAAATCTAAAGTTATCCCTAAAAATTCTTTCCTCTCTTGGAGGAAATGCGGATCCAGTATCTTTGCAAGGCGTGGCTGTCTCTATGCCACACTGGACACATTGTTTTACAATTACCCTCATGTGTGTTCAATTGCCTTTGTGTACCTACAGAGTACAAATCTTTGTTTGTGTTAGTGGTGCATATGGCACATTTCAGACATTTTAATCTGATTGGAAATAATTTGGTGTCGCATCTTAATGTGGCCCTATAACTTTCAGGTCAGAGTCTAGTGGAAATTAGGTTTTAGTATAAAATAATAAGATTGAACTGCTTCAGACAGTGAAACCCCAAACGTTTGAATATACCCAAACTGCAGCTGCTCAAGTAGAGTAAAACTCCAAAAACATAACTTTCTATTAATATTGTACTTTTTGGTTTTGTTTCGGACACATTTTATTTTCATATTTCACAATCTTTGCTTTGCTTTTGGTGAAAACCTTACATTTGTTTCTTACTTTGGTAAACTTTAAAAAAGAAAAATTGACTTTGACATTAGTGTTTAAATCTAGTGAATCTTGAAATTCCCATGTCCTTTATTTTACTCTAATGAGGAGCAGCTAAAAAGCTGCTTGTTTAACCCAAATAAACAGATAAAACTATTATTCTCTGAGTGCATCTCAAAGGTAAATATAACACAAACTGATAAGCTGAAATGTTTATAGATAAGGATATTTGACATGCTTTTATTAATTTTCTTTCAACAAGTTTTTGGGAAACTGACTGGATGCGGATCTTAGTTTTGAACCCGTCTTGATCTCACATGAAACTGATTTCTGAATGACTGAATGTCACATGATCAGATTGTAGTTATTAACTTGTGTGTCATGTCTAAAAAAGGCTTCAGTGTGCAACTATGTGAATGCTTGTGTGAGAGTTTCAAGTGTTTTTATGTTCAGAGCAGCCTTCCCAGCACCACCCCTTCTCTGCTTCTGGCCTCTCCTCTGAGGATTTCCAGGAAGCCCAGTTTAGTCAAGAACTCCAGTCTCTGACGGTCCGTAGGCTGTACCTCGCAGAACACACCTTGAGAACCTACACACACACAGATAAACCAATAACACAAATGTAAAGCACTAATCATGTTTTCTTTTTCCCACCAATGCCAATAAATGGACTTTATAGCACAAAGATGCACATTATAAACATTTCCGTCTAGTTTACGGGGACGAGTCAAAGAAATGTAAACATACACTTTCAGTATGCCAAAGAGGAAGCACATTTTGTAGGACAGTCATTCCTAAAACATCTCAGAAATATGTAGAGCTAATGGTTATATAGATAACACTTTTTAAAAGAGCTACATTTCCTCATTTTTACTCTCTTACCGTTGGCTTTGAGTGCAGTAAGTAGAGCAGTCAGCAGGGTTCGGCTGACACTGATGTCCACCAACTCAGGCAGCGCGTCTAATCGCAGCTGAGAGGGGAAGTGATAGAGAAGGGAGTCCGGGTATTCGCCCTGGTCTTCCTCCATTAACTGGATCAGGTTCTGCACAGAGGAAAGCGGAGACAAACACTTCTTGGCAATGTGCTGCTAATAATTTACAGAAGTTTGTGAAAGAGTGTCTCTTAATCAGTGCAAACATGCATGCTGTATTCTCCCAGATTTGCTGTTAGTCGCTACTGCTGAGCTACATTTGATATGTCATACAAAACCTGCAACTAAACGCCATACAAAGGGATTTTATCTTTATTAAATCTGACCTGTTGATCTCCTGAATAGAAATGTCATTTTGTTGACAGATTTTTGTAATTGACCTGTTATGACCTCCCATCTAAGAAGCCGGTAAACTTTTCTTCCTCTTGCTTTAAAGTCAAACAACACATACAGCAGAACAGGGAAGTCAAACAAGAAGCTCTTTTAAACTCAACAGAATATTTAAGCCAGAAAAGCTTCCTGACATTTCCACATGGCTGCAGTTAGAATGACAGCCATCCATAGCGTGACTGTCAGTGTCCACCATGGCACATCAAGAAGGGGGATCAATCCTTCACAGATGTCTGGTTGACTATATCTGTTAATCATCACCGGCTCCATTTGGCTCCTAGCCCAAGATGAGTGAGGAATTTGTGATGACGAGCTTTAACAGCATGACAGAACTGTGCGTTAACCTCCCACTCATACCGTAGATTTAAAGTGAAATGTGTGATTTGTGCCTTCACTGATTAGGCTAAGATATTCTTCCTCTGCTATAAAATGCTTACAGCTGAACAGCGTGCACATGGAAACAATAGTCACATGATTATGGTACTGCCTTGACCTGATGTTATAGGTTTAAAATGCATCTAAAAACCCAATGCACACCTGTGCAATAGTGTACTGTTCATTCTTATACCTTGCTTTGCTTTTCTTACATCTTCCCAGTGTGTTATTAATCTTTGACAGAGGGGTCCAGATGGCGAAACAGCAGGTACTGATCTGTCCAAACATTTCGTGCATGAATCTACTTATTGTCTCTGCCGATTATGTAAATGTAACATTTTCCAGATGAGTCACAATAGTTTGATTCAAACACAAATATTTTAATAAGCATTTGTGTTACATATTCACCTGAGTGTTGGGATGTGAGTTGTTCCCTTTGGGTGGGTATTTGTCCCTCATGGCCGGTATCCAGCTGGCCTGGCAGCGCTTGGCAAAGGATCGAACATCTAGGATGCCAAGCACACAACCACAAACGCCAAGCTCGTCTTCCAGGATGAAACTGTACTCGGGGCTCAACGCCAGGCAGGGACCAAGACATCTAACAGGTAAAGTTAAACTCATTAAACTACACACAGTCAAGAAGGACAACTATCCAGGGTAGGAGTCTCAAATGCATATGATATACCTGTCTCCTATGACATCAGGGTGAGCAATGCTGGACTCCTGGACACCCTGCGTCCTCAGGTGGAACTGGCGGACCATTCGGTACAGCTCCACCTGCACCACATGGCTGAGAATATCAGCACTGTTTTCTCACAGCCCAGTTTGTAGACTTAAGCAACAAGCGTAGATGTCTGAGCAATCAGAATACTTTAGGAGTATTTTAACTCTTCCTTTTAAGCAGTTGTAACTCTGAACTGGCACTCTTGTCTAACATCATCTTTGGTTGTTTTTTTTAAGGAGGTTAAAGATTTGGATCATGCGATGTGACCCTTTTAAAACAAAACACTTAGTTGCATTTCTATTTTACTTTAGTGTAATGTTATTAATTAAACTAATAGTTTAAATGGGTGAGACTTTCCTACCTTGTCTTTGTTGTGGTAAGGTCTGACGTTGTAGAGACGGGAGGTAGGAAAGAGAGGAGGAGGATGAGTAAACAATTCGTTGCTGCTGCCTATCGGTAGGAGCATCTATATAAAATGACAAATACACATATTGGATCATTTACAGGTGAGCACTTTATAAAATTAAGCCCAATATAATTCAGAATAGTTTTTAAGCAAGTAGGTACATAGTAAACTAAAATGTAACAGAAAAATCCTACCTGCACCTCCCCGGATACGCCTCCTTTGAACACCCATGGCTCAGAGTCAACCCCCAGCAGATCAGCTCCTGTAGTTTTCCCACACCCTAAAACAGATAAAGATATAATATTCTAAAATACGGGGAAGATTTCTGTTGGGTACTGGATGTGATTACACAACTTTAAAATGTTTAAAGCATTACAAGTGCTTTTTCTGTTTTTATCCTGCCATCCTTTTTCTTTCAAGCATAACTGGTTGCGCACTTCTTACTCCCTCATTATTTCCCAGCTCGTCTTAGGGAGTGTGGTGAATTAATGACTAATTGTTATTTCAGGCATAAAAAAGGAGAAGGAAGTCCATCCCCACTCACAGTGAAAGCAGTTCCTCCAGGAGCCAAGGGTTGAGCTGTCACTCATCACTCGCCCATCTGCAACAAGCAAATGAATGCGGGGTAGAAAATAACAACAGCGTCATTCAAGCAAAAACAACAAACTGATCTGCATAACTTTTTAAATTTTTTTTATCTTTTATCAGTCTTTTCAGTTACTTGGATTACAGAGGCAGTATTGTGTAGCTTGGAACAAATGTTTAGAAAGAAAGACTTAAAAAGCAAAGTTTTTTGCGCAGCATACTACCATCACACTCGCTATACTGGTGTAATCAGTTCATTATTATCAAAGCACATGGTTTAACAAACTTAACATTACTTTGTAAAATAAAACAGTCTTGTAGTATATTTCATGTTATGTCACAGTATATGATGAGCTCAAACTCTGCATATTGAATCACTGATTGGACTAAGTTGTGTGGTGTGTGTGTAATATACTACACACTGCTGTATTGCAGTGCAGTAATGTAAAGCTTAGTGACATCACACTACACTGTAGAAATATCTGCTTTTCTGTGGGACATAAGTTTTCAGCCTATAGCCTGTAAAGATAGATGCACTGAAATAGTTTGCATTGTGAGCCAACAAAAAGTGCCGTAACTTCAGCTTGACATGCATATTATGATAACCTGTAAAATAAGCTATTATTATCTTAACAAATTAACAAGATTGTCTTAAAGCAACACTACATGAATTTCTGACCTTATTAACTGCTTCAGACTTTTATTGACAGCACACTGACATTTATTATGCACATTCCTGGGACAGTCATTGTCCTTCTGCATGCTAGGACCAGGAAACTACATTTTACAACAATGTTTTTCAACTTGGAGCATCGCGTGACAACTTTATGTTGCTTTACAGCATCGTGTCACACTCCAGCAGCTGTATATCAACACACTAGCTTTTCAGAATGCGCACTATGGCCGATTCAGATAAGAAACCCAAGAGGATGTGTTTAAAAGAAGCAAGGGAAAGCAATAAAGAGTTACAAAGTAAGATATCATGATGCAAAGTATTGTGAGGAATGGAATTTGGAAGATTTTAGGATTAAATTTGGAGTGAATTATAATTGAGAAAATTATAACTCCTATTTCTAATGGAGACATCTCCAGCACAACACACAGAGCATGTAGTCAATGTAAGGTGTTCAGTGATGCCATCACAGCTAAAATGACAGAATGCAAAGATGTGAATACCATGGATATTTTTTCCCCAGGACTTTATGATGGAACATGAGCTACAATATTACTTAGAAGTCATAGTGAAGTCTCAATCAACCATAAAACAGCTGGAGATGAAACAAACCCAGTAGAAAAGGATGGATGAATAGCCAATGTGCAAAGCACAGCTCATTGCATTTCAGACTCATGAGATATTGGCAGGAAGCCACACAACTTTTCATTCACAACAGCACACTGGATACATGTGACTTCTTGCATTAAGTAATTGTAAATATATAAGCTCAGCGCATTGGGTGGATGTGTAATATTCAAATACATGTAATTTTTAGATAATGTGACAGCCCTAATATGCTGCTTTGTTTGTGCAACTCAATGAGATACATAATATGTATCACAGCATAGCACATAGCACAGCATACTATTAGTACACCATATAATAAGCAGAAAAGTACAGACAGCATAGTGTGGTATATTTCTACTTAACTATACCAGAATTTAAAATTGAACTGTGTAAAATAAGACAATGCTGAATACGCAACACTGAAGACATAAAAAGAAATATATTTTTCTGTCTACTTTGTCTGTATTCTTACCCAGCCAGCATATGAAGGCCTTTGCCACCAGAGCTGTGTTTCTCAGGTCCCAAACATAAGGGTAAAGGTCGTAGAGGACAGCCCTGTTAGCCCCACCCACCACACTGCAGTGAAGTTGTGCTATATCTTCACACAGAGACAGGAACCTGGAGGCCCGGCCCCGCCACTCATCCACCTGAAGACACGATTAATCACACCAGGTTATAGGAATCAATTATCAACTCAACATCCAAATTAAATCAAGGCCAATAAAACGCTCACTGACCTTCTGTGGGTGTGTTTTCTTAGTGTTAGCACTGACCAACTGGCAGTTTGACTTCAGCCAGGTCAGATCCTGCAGAAGTTTCTGAGCCGAAGGGCCATGCTCATGGGGGAGATAATGAAGACCAACCAGCAGCCGCACCTGGGATTCAGTTAGGAGGCCCTTCCCACCCTGGGGTCTCTGCCCCCGGCCTCCACCTGTGGGTGCTCCAGCCCTGGATCCTGGCAGTTGCTGAGTGGGTTGGCTCGAGTGGTATAATTTCTTTTTTTCCTGCTCTTGACCATCCTTGTCTCTCTTTACCATAGTTGGTGAGGACGGCGGGGAGCAAGAATTCAGTGGGAAAACTGGAAGTTTGGCCACGGCAGAGGTTCCCCTGAAGGTGGAAGGACACTCAGACATGTCTGGAGTTTTGCACCGTAATGTCTGGACAGAAGCACGGTGATCTGTTCTCGAACTCTGCCGTCCTACATTGAACGGATATGAAAATGAGGCCAATATAATATATGGATGGCATACTTCATGTTTAATAACTTGTTTACATCGAGGGTACAGCACACTTTTAAACATATAGTTGTGGACAATACCTAGTAGTGATGCTTGGTTGTAATTTTTACCTGCTTGTAGAGGTTGGTTGAGTTCTTCCAGCCAGTCACGTAGTGCAGCGGACAGAGCTCTTTCCGGACAGTACTCGCACTCCTCATCTACAGCATAACATTGTAGCGTACCTTCAGCTAATTTATATTCATACAGTTTCCTCTTACAACAGAAAACCCAATCACTTTGAATAATCGGTCTATGATGTCTACATTACAGATAAGATATGTAAGACTGCACAGCATAGTTTCATATACTCATTATTATTCTTCCTGCATTTCCATTGACATTACAAACCACAGACAGGCCTTCATCTTTTTTCTTATCTCCTTTAAAAGTCTTCTGCCCTTCACTTTGTTTCCCCCCACAAGGGGACCTTGCTCTCTCTCCAGTTCTTCATCCATCACACTGCAATATTACTCCTACATCACCTCCTTCAGTCTCCACCTCGTCCCAGTCAGCGGAGCATCACACACTGCAGTGGTTCTGTTCCTATAATTTTCTGATTAATTCGCTTGTTCCCCAGTTTCACTCTGGTGCTATTTTCAAGCATCTCACTGTCACGCTAAATTGATTGCAGTGAAATGTAGCAAACTTTGCCTTGTATTACTAGTGTAACACAAGGCAATCACACCTCTTCAACGGGGAAAGTTTTTAGAGAATCGCAGCAGAAACTCTGAAAAGAAACACTTTTTATGTAGAAAAGGTTGATCATAGGGCTCTTAGTAAAAATAATTGTTTAACATGTGATGAAAGTAGCTGAAAATGGGTCAAATTAAGTAAATCAGTATTGAAAAATGATCATTATTCTATGTAACTATCCCCACAAGCTTACTGAATCATTTTACTAGAACAGATTGAGCTTCTATTCTTATCACTTAACAAATAAATATAAATAAATATATCAGTCAGAATTCCTGTCTGGTGACCAAAATGATCCTAGTTGCTGAGCAACACAGAGTTATTAAACGTTTCTCTAGGATGCAAAGGGAGTAACAGAACATGGATGTGGTCTGGTACAGGCAATATAAGTTTATTAACTGAGGACATCTCCTGTCTTCCTACTTCCACATGCCTTACATCTGTTGAACTCACCTTTCATCTCTTCTTTTCCTGTTCTGTACCAGCTTCCCAGGGTGTGTAGTGGGATGTAATTGGCCTCAAACTCACAGTTGGGATTGAGCAGCAAGCCCCTAAGTTGGCTCCTCAGCTGAGAATCTCGACCCTTGAAAGGCCCTAAAAAGAGACGTCTGGAGTCGTAGTCGTTCGCGTGCAGGTTGTCCCAGATGAGCGGCGGTCGCTGGAGGACAGACTCCACCTCAGCCAGGCAGTCTACAGACAGCTTCCTGGAAATGACTTTACTGCCTTAGGAAGAGAATGCATGAGACTGGTTGCCAGCTGGAAATATGTAGGTTTGTAAAAGAAATTTATTCACAGAAGAATCTTCGTCTGTACTGAAAATTCTTCCAGAAGATTCAAGTTTTTTTTTACTATTCTAATTTCTAATTAAACAAATCACAAAAAGAAACTTTGCAGTAAAGTTTAGAAAATCTGATTAGTTGTAATTGTTGTTAGAGAAAAACTGATCATTCTGTGGAAGTTAAACTAAAAAAATAATCACGGGACTCGCTAGACTAGAGATTAATAGACTGGATGATTATATGCTGATGACATTGCACTGTTTGGAGGCAGAACAGTTTGCTGGGTGATTTATTTCCAAAAGAGATTCAAAAGTATGTTAACAACCAACAAACCAATCTTTCTGTGTCAGCATATTTCATATGAATTCGTTTTCAAGTCTATTAGTGATCCCAAGGATCTATAATAAGGAATTACATCAAATGAAAAGTATAAAAGTATCACATGTGCAGATAATTTCCTCATGCCTTTAAACTTGTGTATAGAATAAAGGTTGCTCTAGTGACGCATAATCAGCTTTTCTGCAGGTGCTTTGAAAATCCAACAAGTTCTTTTCCTTTTACAGAATAGCTGAAAAACGCTCCTTTTAGAGCAGCTTCTGTTATGGAAATATGCTGTGAAAATTCAAGAAATGAACTAAAAGTGAGTGGGTGATAATGTGTGTGTTTTTCTTACTGTACATTCATGTGCATGTGGGTGGATGTGCATCTAAATCGTTTTCTGGTTCCTGGAGGAGGTTGTGTGGGTTTGTGTGCACACTCATTTGCATGTGTGCATGCCGGGATGCATTTGGTCAGTGTGTTACTCTGTTATTACAAATAAATCACAGACCTGACTGTACTATAGAAATACACATATTGTAGTTTGTTGTAGCAAACAATGCTTTGGTCTTACCTGTCCATATTACTGTTATATTAGGCAGCAAGTCCTCCCCAACAGTTTGTAGATAGGGAGACTTGGCTACACTAGGAGTGCAGAGAGAACCGCAGTATTCTAGGGAAACATGGAAAGAAGAGATTTTGTGTAGTAAAAATAAAAAAAATCTTGAAATTTATAGTCTCGATTGAAGTCATACCTGTAGGGCAGAATAGGAAGACGGGTGGTTCGCCCAAGAACCGATAAATCTCATTGGTTACTGTGACCTGAGCGTGAGCAAATGAAGCGAAGGCCTCGCTGTCGGCCTGACACATGGAGTGATCTATGTCATCAAACAGAATAGCAAATGCCTGGCAACCCAGGTCTGATACCTGCCAGAGAGAGAGGGGGTAGAAGGTGTTTATGACACAGTATTATGTCTATAATGTCATTCTGTGTGGAATATACCTGTCTCAGCTTGCGTTTTAACAGAGTCAAGTCACAGGAAGAAGAGAAGACAATGTCCTGACCAGGAGAGAGCGCATAGACAAACATCAGACCTCTTGACTGAGCCTCTGCAATGAGAGTACGTAACTGACCTGGGAAAAATAAGGAGAAAGAAAATCATAATTACTTAAGTTAAAATAAAACGATATGAAAAAAATTATTTAGTAATGACAAAAACATCAAACTCTTGGATTTTTATAATGAATATTAGAGTGAACATTTAACTTTTCCTGGTGAAAATCAAGCTGCTAAACTACTGTATTTCTTTAAAGGAATCAGCTGTTAAGAGTATCTAATGGCAGTGGACCAAAATGAACATCTTTTTACTGAGTGGGAGGTGTCTATGGCTGAATTTGCTGTCAAACACACCATAGAGAAGGTAAAAAGTGTTTTCCAAGATGTCCTGGATATTCCTCATCCCCATTTGTGCCACTGCTAACTCTTCAGATGCAGACCAACACCAGAACAGCCTTTATCACCACTTCAGTCTTAATTCCAGCACATTAACACACAGAATGGCGCTTGCTACCAGACTGGTAGTGTGTGTGTTTTTTTTAACTGTTTATTGCTCACACTGAATGATTGAAGTCTCCTCAGGAAAGCCTCCTCTCAACTTACTGACTTTCTTGTAGAGGACATTAGTCCAGCTGGTTGCTAACATGAACCCTGTACACGTAAGACACCCCCGCACCGTCACTCCTAGCTGCATCATTCATTATAAACCATCTGAAATGCTTTTTGCCCACAAATACTACCACATGAAGTTTCCTATCTTTTGGCCTTGTTCTCTCCACCAAACCGTGTAAAAACTTTGTATTTTTCCTTTTCTGCTAATAACATGAATGAACTGAGAAATAAAACTAACATAAAACGTGTTTAGATTGAAACACTGGATCACAGACCTGGATTTTTCTGGAATTTGGGAATGCTTTCCCATCCTGAGACTAGCAAACACCACACAACTAAAGTATGTGTGAAATACTTGTATTATGTTATTTAGCTGTTTGTTTCCTTCCACAGTACATTATCTTTAGTTTCCGTACAGGCTTGAGTTTCTTTAATGCCAATTTTATACCAAAAATGACAGTAAATCATTTCCCCTATATCAGTTTTCTTTTCTTTTTTATGCATCATTAAACAAATTCACCTTTCTTTGTGTACAAATCACCATGAAAAAAATATAATCAACAATGGTAAGCCAAAATACTCAGTGTGATGGCAGTGAAGGACACATATCTTACAGAGCTGCCACTGTACCAGCTATTCCAGCTAAAAGATTTCATGATACATTTAATTTGGATACATCAGCTCACTTTTAATTTGGATGCATTTCATTTTGTATAGTTGTTTTTGGACACACATGTGGCTGAGTGAAAGGATTAACAGAGTGATAAATAAGGCTTACCCTCCTCCTCAGAAGAATACACCTCTCTCCAAAGCAGTCTGTGCTTCAGGTCATCTTTTGGACCATAAAGGTAGGTGTTCAACCCCCAGCGCTGCATCCTAGTGAAGCAAGATGGATAAAGGGGGTAAAGGGAGGAAATCAAAGAATCCATGGGCGATGAAGGGCCCCTGCATGGCATTATGTGTTTTAAAAATGTTAATAATTTGCGCCAATTTAGAGCTCAGACTCATGCTGCTCTATCAAAATTCCTTCATTGAGCCACATCATCATGAATTTTCCTTCAATGTGTTACTTGTTTCTGCAAACCAGGCAGGACTCTGCATAGACTAAGGTCTCAAACTCAGTGAAGCGAAGCAAAGAAGAGGGAAAACAAAAAATCAGTGCCAAGAAAACAGATGCACTTTATTGATTTTGAGGCTTCAAGGACATCTCAGATACAGGAAATGAGCTCCTGAATTATAAATACAGTATAGTACTAGAAGTGAAACAGTATATGCATCCCCAGCCATTCATGCACATCTATAGACATGAATCGTGCTCCATCAGTCGGGTTGCTTTGGTCATGTCGTTATTAGAGGGCATCGTTTTCTTTCTTTTTGTTTAATTTCCAGGACAGAAGGTGTAAGTCGCCTCCACAAAGCAGCAATCTACCCACCTAAAGCATGCGATCTTACACACACACCTCTGCAGTTATGCAACACTCAGCATATAACACACACTAGGTCCCCCCGCGCCCCCCAAAAAAGAAATTGTATGGTATTAATAATCTGAAACCCACACACTCAGCTTCTGCTAAAGTTTTTGAAGCAGAGTTAATTCCCACAGTTTCCTGACGAAGCAGTAACTGCTTTGTTAGAAAACTGAACAAGCTGACTGGAAGCTAATGCACATGTACAGAAACCTAAAATCATTTTATTTCAGCCTGTTTTGTGACTTAAAAGCTGCTTATCATTTAGCTTAGTGACAACATTAAAGCAGAACTAAAGTACAACATTGACGGGTGCACATGGTTTCCACATCTATAGGAGCAAAGAAAGCAGATGTACATACACTCAGAATGCAGACAGGTGTTACTATTAGCGACTGAAAATTACGTAACATCTCCCAACTGGGATTTTGGTTGTTATGCTTGGAAGTGGGATCAGTGAGGCATCAAGAAATAATTTGTTCCCTTTGGGCTACAAAGCATTAAGATAAGTTATGAACACACATGGACAGGAAATGAACTCTTTGTGTGTCATTTTACTGTGTATAAAAAACTGTTGTTCCGACGTTTTTGTTGCCATGTTTGTTTTTTAAAGATGCATTTTTAAAATGTCACCTCTTGTTAGGGAGCTGAGTCATAAAGTGCTTGTCTCTCTTTGTGAGCAGATAAAGCTGTAAATGGAAAATGTGGCAAGCACAGTGACGACTTGTTTTTCATGGCACAGATTTAAATTAATTTGAATTTCTACAGCCATTAAATTACCTCTTTAAGCAACGTTACAGTGCAAATACCTTCCCTATTTTATACATATAGCATAAATGGAAAAGCAGTATATGAGGCAAGAATTGACTTTACAAAGTATTAATCAGGTTTGACTATTTGCTGGGACAAACTTTATTCTTTATCACAGCCTGAACACTTTTTAAAACAAGATTTCCTTGTAATTACTTTAAGAAATAATGAAGAATAGATCTGAGTTTCTTAAAAGACTTTCCAAAGCTCTCTGCCTTTTTTTTCAATTTGGCAGCATTTTGTTTGGTTTTCTGTTTTGCATCACTGCTTGAGGGATGTTGAGATCCAGGTTCTGAGGAGGATTAATCGCTCTAAGACCTGATGCCACTGATTTTCAGGCCAGTTGGGCAAACCTCAGCCTTTTCTCCCTGTTCCTCTTGGCTGCCAACTCTCAAGAGACCATTTCGGATGAGGTTTTAAGAAACCGTAGACGTCTCAAGTGAAGTACTAGATGCATCTCTCCAGTGTCAGGTCTTTTTTTTTGTTTACACTTTGTTTTCATTTTTATTTACTGTTTGTATGTGGGATATTATTTTTTAAGGCCTAAAACATTTAACCTATTGTTTTATTACTTTTATATTTCAAAATATGTCATGTTTTGGAGATAGCCGCTTGATGGAAATGACCACGCTGGTGCAAACATGCCATGTCAGTCAAGTTTAAATTTATCTTGTACTTTTTTGTAGATGCCAATAAAAGTTAAAAAAACTGTTTTGAAGATAAGAAGGAGATAATTTTGCAAGAAAAACTCGAAAAAGACATTCAAACAGTCTGTAAAACAAGACCATTTATTTTTTTCCCACTCATGTTTCTGCTGTTTGAAAGGGATCCAAGTGCACATACTGCACTAATGTGACTTCACACTTATTCTGAGCAACTTTGTGCTTTATGTAGAAGAAAAAATGTTGCTGAATAAAGAGCTCAGCAAGCCATGCCCAAATGCTCACAGAGCTTATAAATATGTAAATATGTAGGAGCAGCTGCTCTCCTACCATGTCTGGAAACATTTTTCTGTAACCGTGGTAAAAAATCCACTTGGTTCTCAATTTTCTATCCTTCGGCTGTTTCAGAATACTGTTGCTGCCTCCCTCATGCCACAGCTGTCAGCCATGACTGAGCCTCAGGTTGGAGGATGAACCTCCTCTTCACACACACTCATTTTGTGTCAGTGATTTCTTTTGTCTGCTTGGCACAGAAATAGACAAACTGGGCTTAACCCAAAGGCGTGATGTCAGCAAATCCTGAGCTCACAAAAGACAACAGCAAACTCTGACTTGCACCCAAATGCTGAATAAGGTCGAGTCTTACCACTGAAAGAGAACTTTTCTCTGATCCATGGACCATGGCCTCCCATAGAAACCTGGAAGAAAATGAAATGAGTTTAAATTAGCTTCAATTATTTAAAAGCACTAATATCTTCTGCTTACTATCATGTTCTACTTTTTTGTATCTTAAATTTCACTCTGGGACACTGACTTTCACTCCACATGTGCACCTGTGTTTGCTTTTTGGATAAATCTGGTCGAGTGACATTGCGAAAAAGTTGTGCATTAACACAATTCCAGGTGTATTCATATTAAATATGTCTTGCAAGAGCTGCACAGTGCCACTTATATTTAAAAAACTAGACAGGTACCAGCCGCTGGTCACTAATGGTTGGCTTTGCAGCTTGAGTGCTGCATGCTTAGCCACATAAAAGGATACAAGATCCTTCGCTTGCTTGGCCACATCCCTGCTGCATTTGGCAGAGGCATAATTCATCTGCGGCTACATTCTCCATCACATTTTCTATTCTTAGTAATGGGAGCGTCTCCAGCGTCCCTCCCAGTCCATTGCATTTTTGAATAAGTCTGCAGAATGTGTGTGTGTTTGTGCGTGTGTGTATCAGTGTTTATACAAATATCTGTCTACAGTAAGTGGGTCACAGTGAGAACCGAATCCAATACAGCACAAATTACTTTCTCCTCTGTCTACGGGGAAATGCTTATTTTCGTTTTGGTGTGTGTGTGTGTGAGAGACGTGTGCCTGTGTGCGTGCACTCTGTGCATTGCTCCCCTCTAAGCTAAACTCAATTATAAGCTCTGCTGGATGCCCCCCAATGGGGCTACCAACATACAAGTTTGAGGAGATATGAAAATTAGCAATAATGTACGTGACATAATTTTTGTGAAGACGCAGAGGTGAAATGGTGGACAAAGCTAAGCAATTCAGAAATAATTAAATATTAATTGTACTTTTTTATCTTTCAACTTGACAAGCAAAATGTCAAATTGTAATGTAAAAATAAGATGGTAAATATTTGTCAGTCAAATAGATGTTTGTCCACTAAAGATATAAAAATGACAGTTTACAATATTTGATATTTGTTTAAATTTCTAAAGAAAGAATTTAATTATTATTAGCTCCAAAGAAATACTTATTTCAGCTTTTCATATTTTATTTTGCAATAAACTTGATAACATAAAGTTGATATTATCAGCTGACTTCAGCAGCAATAGAAATACAAAACTATTCAATTATTCTACATTTTTATTCTTGCTATGTCGGTGAAATCCATCACTGATTGACTATTTTCTTATGTAGCAACACAAATTTAGATTCATATTGTGTGAAAGATTTTCTACAATAATTAAAAAAATACTGCCAACCTTTAGTATCAGGCATCATTAACGCCACCCCTTTTGTGGTTAACTCTTTAACCTTTTTTTAGTATCACACTTATTCTTATACATCTAAAAATATTATATTTACTATCAGGCATTATCTAAGTTCAATAGAAACTATCTTTGCTTTCTTCTGTATGCTACCAGCATTATTGCAACTTACTTCCTGACATGCTCTGCAGCATCTTATTGTTCCTGTCATGCCATTTCAGCCACATTGTGAAGCATCATCACATCATCTTTATTCCCATCATAAACATGTCTACCAGTTACTGTCAAATCATATTTTTTCCATTAGTCTGGAGCTATGAAACGAGACAGTATACATTGATTTTTTTTTTATCTGCCTGTTCTTTGATCTTTACTTTAAGGTTGGCTGATTCACACAACAGCCTGTTCATCCGATCTTTTCCCGTCTTCATAAATACATTTATTACATCTCTCCACTCCTATTTTACATTAGCCTTAGTGACAAAACCTCCGCTCTTAAATATAGGTCAGACTTTGTTCTACATTTAATATATATATATATATATATATATATAGGTTAGTTAAAAAGAAAGTCGGCCGCTCTCACCCTCCACCACCCCACAAAGGAACTGCTTCTCCTCCATCATGTCCAGCCTGCACCGCCACCTCCTTCCTTCTCCGTCGTCCTCCAACGAGCGAAGGAAGACCTGATGCTTTCCCCGTCCGTCAGCTTAGACCCCGCGGATGTTCTTCATGCTTCTCCTCGCTCTGCATCCACCTCTTTATCTACCTCTCCTCTTCTTCCTCCTCCTCCGCTGTACGGTGCTGATGCCACCGCGGTGCGTTCAGGAGCTCTTCGGCAGCACCTGATTTTAAAGCACCAAAGATAGTTGCAGAAATAATAATAATAGCCGACTAATAATTAGCATAGTTAGCAAACATGTGCTGAAACTGCTAGAGTCTCACTCTAAAATGAGAAAAAATGGATTATGCAGCACCTCTTCATACTACTTTGGGGGATTTCTGTGGTCCAATCCTAACCACAAGGACTGAGGGGTAGTGGGGGGACCCGGAGGACGGTTGTGGATGTGTAGGTGGGGGTAAGTGGGTGGCGGGATGCGGAGAGTGATCGGGTGGGAGGAGAGAAGGATGTGTTAAATGTATCTGGGTGTGTGGGTGAACTGGCCCAGGCACTCTGTGGGTTGGCGTGGGGCGTCATTTCCGGGTTCTTGGGGACCTGAGCCCACACACTGCCTGGGCCTCCTTCTGGCACCTCCTGGATGAAAGCATGTTCAAGGATGACTTCCATTTGACCGGGTCAGACCATCATTCTGTCTGCTTTAATGCTGGACAAGAGGAGTTTAATAAAAATAATACAAGATAAAAAAAATCGTATAAAACAGCTTCACACACAAGAATCATAACCCACCCTCTTTAGCTTAGCTTAAAGCTGAATTTTATTTAATTTAATTAAGTCTTTGTTTTATTTAGTGTATTTTTGATAATCACTTTATTTATGTTACCATGACCATATTACCATGAGCTGTCAAAAGTAACCCCCTTGCAATCTGCAACATAAATGTAAATGAAGAAGTGACTGTCTCTGCAAAAGAAGTTTATTAAATTATTATGGAGTTAAAGAATAATACGGCAGGTGGTGCAGATGGGGTCTCTGCAAAGCATTTAAAATATGCAGCAGGAAACTTTATCTACTGCTTGCCATTTGTTTTACTGGATTTTTAATTCATGGTATTTTACCGAACTCGTTACTGTCTGTCATTTTAGTTCTGATTGTAAAAGATAAAGCCGGAAAAATAAATAGCAAAGATGTTTATCGGTCTATAGCTCTGGCCAGTACTCTATCAAAGGTATTGGAGAGGGCTATATTGAGCAAGATGAAAAGGTTTGTTTTGACATCTGACAATCAGTTTAGTTTTAAACCATAATTTGGCACAGATATGTGCATTTTTGCTCTAAAGGAGATTTTGGATTTGTATAATAGACAAAATACCACAATTCTCATGTGTTTTATTGATGGATCTAAAGCTTTTGATTATGTAAATCATAAAAAAAATTGTTTAAGTTACATAATAGAGGGGTCCCAAAATATCTGTGAGAATAATAGTGTTTTGGTATGCTCATCAGTCTGTGTATGTAAAATGGGGGAACTCTGTGTAAGTTCCCTTTAATGTATGTAATGGCGTGAGACAGAGTACCATTTTGTCTCCTTAGTATATATGGATGATCTATCTAACTTACTGAATGAGTGTGGGACTGGTTGTAGGGTTGGTAATAATATCAGCAACCACTTAATGTATGCTGATGCTCTCAGTATGGTTTGGACTTTGACATCAAATATGATGCAAAAAAGAGTCACATCATGATTGTCAGGAGCAAAGAGGACACCAAACTATCCTTCCCTGACTTTTTTCTGTCTGACGTCATCCTTAAAGTCAGTGTGGAGGTCAAGTACCTGGGACACTACATAACAGCTGATCTATCTGATGATAGAGATATTTACAGACAGTGCTGTGTGCAGGATGCACATGCAAACATGCTTATTCGTAAATTTGGAATGTGTTCAGTAGGGGTTAAGACTGCACTTTTTAAGGCCTTCTTTACCCCTATGTATACTGCCCACCTGTGGCTGCAGTACAGAAAAAGCAGTATGCAGAAACTCCAGGTGGCATATAATGATGGAATGAGGATATTGCTAAAGGTCCCACGCTGGTGCAGTGACAGTGAGATTTTTGTGAAAGCTGCTGTGCTGCACAATCTCATGTAGAGGTGCATGTGCAGGTTATCTAATTCTGTAAATAGCATAATTTACAGCCTGACCAACCCCACACAAAGTTCAGTCATGTTCTTTTCTAAACTGTGGAAGCACTGGTGCAATAGTTTATATGTTAATATTTGAAGTTTTTGATAAATGCTTTGTAACATTTATCTGTCTGTTTGTCAGTCTGATTTTTTTTCTTTTTTCTTAAATGTTATATTATTTTTATGCTATGGACCATACGTGGATCTGAAATAAAGTTTTGATGATGATGATGATGTGTTTTGTGTTATTTATGTTTTTTTCATTTATATTTATTCACACTTGTGTGTTTATTCTTTAATGTTTATTTTTATTATTATTAGACTCACTTCAAACTTGTGTTTCCTTTTTAATTGCAGTGTTTTCCTCAGGGGGATCCTCCACATCAGGAGCTGCTACTGGCTTAGTGTGATTAATGGTGTGAATGTGTGACAGGGTCAGATTGTTGAGTTTTATGCATGTTTTAACACTGCGTGTTGCTACATAACTGTTTCAATTGCTTGGCCACAGATATTTTATTGGTTCATGGGTTGCAGTTTTTATTGTGTTTGTGTCAAGGGAGCAGCTTGTGTTTGTCTATTGCTGGGATACTGGTCTTGGTGGTTGTTGTTTTTCCAGGACAGCTGGAGCAGAAGAGCCACGATCAGGAGCGGATAGAGACAAGAAGCTGGGGACACAGCGGACACAGGTGTATTTTGTTTATTCTGTAAAGCACTTTGAGTTGCTTGTGTGTGAAAAGTGCTGGATACATAAAGTTTGAAGTTCCACTGAAACTTCAACAGTAAATGGTTAAGATGAGAAAATGTATATTCCTACAGACAGTAATCAGAATAATAAACAGATCTGATACAACTGATAGGTTGACAATTCACAGAAAATCATGTTCAATCGTTTTATAAAAAGTAAAACACATTCTGATGAAGACCAATGAAAATGTGATACCCTTTGTATTCACTATTTAAATAGCACAAACGATAAAAAGGCAATATTTATCAGCTGTGCTCAAATGTAGTGGAGGGGGGGAGGGTGGGGGGGGGGGGGGGGGGGGGGGGGGGGAGGGAGGGGGGGGGGGAGGGGGGGGGGGGGGGGGGGGGGGGGGGGGGGG
>JBAMHX010000006.1:4969726-5001540 GCA_037177515.1 Pseudomugil tenellus | reverse complement strand
ACTAGCCTGCTACAAAACTTGCAATTAAGACTTCAGATGATGGTGTGTCCAGATTAATGTCCAGATTAATTTACAAAACCAGATATAGTTCAGATAAAGAGGGTTTATTCAAGAAGTTAATCTTTAAATAATGAGGTCACAATGATACTCTTTCTTGATAATCTGTAATTATTTTTATGCTGGTCCCATCTTGTTTTTCAGAGTCCCACTCGACAACACAGAAGTGCAATGTCAAAGAGGTGTTTGTCAGTAACCCCCCATCTCTCAGCTACTTCTTCTCAGACAACAGGCCATGGCAACAGCAATATTACTGTGAGCCTCCAAGAAATGTCAGAACTATGTACCAACCACAGTTTCTGCCAGCAGTCCAGAAACTTGAGTATTATCAGGATAGACATGGTAAATGTGCAGTCATTTTTTTTTTTAATTTATTTATATTGGTGTAAAAGTGTGTGTGTGTATATATAGAAGTTTTTCTGTATCAAACAATCAAGGTTACAATTTTCTGAATTTGGATTTTTCTATCTGTCCTGCAGATTTTGACCATGAACGCCCCCACAACTTCAAGTCCTACAGAGAGGAACATCATCAGTATGTGATGAGGAGCCGACACGCAAGACGCCAATATGTCCCATACTCCCATCACAGACCCAATGCTCGTAAAGGCGGCTATTAAAAGCGTAGAAGTATGAGGTTCAGACATGGTCATCTTTCAACTTTTGTTTTCTGGCTCAGCTTTTTTTTATATATATATATGTATTAATCTAAAACACTTTATTCTGCAGTAACGTTTGTCTGGTGCTGCTTTCTATTGGACAATTTGAGGACTGGATCATTTTGCACCTGAAGTTCATGCTGTCAGTACATGCTGCCTTTTGTTGAGACCTGCGTCTTTTTTCTTCTTTTTAAAGGCCCCAATTTGGCAAAGGAGTTTTATGTGAAATAAATGTTTTGAGAATAAACGTTAACATTTTCTATACCAGCTTTAATCATGTTTAACAGCCATCAGAAAGCTTATTGCTCTGTAAAAGAAACAATCGCACTGTTCAGGTGAAATGCTTAATTTTTATTGTCTGAATTACTACAAAAGTTACAGTGGCTTATTATCCAGTTAAATTTAAACCTCCCCAATTTTTTTTTTACAAAAGTTGATTGGTACAGAAACGGTTTTAAACAATGAAAATGACATCTTCAACATGTCACATTCAGAAATGTTGAGAAATTTTAAAACCAATCTGACATTATAAAGACTGCTGCTGGTACATAGAATTAGTGCTATAACATTGAAGTTACACAATACAGTTTAAGGATTTCTTAAAGGGGAAAAAATAGCTAAAGAGATGAAGGGGAAAAGTGAAGTGGAATAGAAAGGTGGGCAAGCAGCTTGATGTGGAGGTTTAGGTCATGAGGAGATGGTGCACTTGCTGCAGCTGCTGCTGTGATAGGACAAGCCGGTGGACTTGTTCTTGTCCCCGGGTACATGGAATGGCAACACGGCCTACAAACACTGTTCCTCCCTGCTTCTCTTCTTTGGCCTAAAATCACAACAAAAACGCATAATCACTTTTACATGTACCAGTTACGTTTTTTCCATGTTAAGGCGGGTATATGTCTTAATGGTGGTACCTTAACAAAGGAGGACACTGGGAATGTGGCAAAGTCTGAGGAAGCCTTGGCTCCAGGCTGATATGAAACCACATGTTCGGCAACCTCACCCTGAAACAGTTTTATTTTGAATTATATTATATAGTTTTATTTTTAATTTCCATGAAAAGGGATGAAGTATTTTTCATTTATTACTTTCAGCTTATTGATGAACTTAAAATGATTGCATAAAGAATCACCTTCAGTTTGTCCAGAGCATCACTGAGATTCTTCAATCGAGCTGTCTGCTCCAGCAACTGAGTGCTGGCACTGACTAAATACAAAAAAAAAATAACTTAATGTAATTAAGCTGCAGGAAACGGATACAAACATGTCTCAGATACATCTGCGTTAAAAAGGTGCATCTGTACCTGCAGTTTTCCCAGTGATGTCCACCACTTTAACTTCGGCACTAAGTTTGAGCAGGGTGGCCAGCAGCTGGTCAGTCCTGCGATAGATGCCTGTGTTTAGTCCCTCTGGAGGCGTGGAGCTTTCTTTATACACTTGTGGGAGTTTGGGAGGGCAGAGTGGAGGCAGGGAGGCGAGCTGAGCCCTCATTTTCTCAGCCTGTAAGCGACATACAATACAGGTAAGTATTACTCAGGTTTCAACTGGAAATAATGCTTGCTTTAAATGTGTGTACCTTGAGCCTGTTGTTTTCATTCTTGAGGTATTTGATACCCAGTCTTTGAGCATCAACCTGTTGCTTGAGGAGAGGAGAGTCCACAACCTGCATGGGTCCTGCCATGGAAGGAGGCACACCTGTTGGATCAGATTTATTAGTGGAAAATGTATATCAGTGGATTAAAGACTTTTACTAGCAGCTGAATGAGTAAATATGCCATTAGATATAAAATGCCAAAGTTTACAACTTAAAAGTGAATATATCCACACTAATTCACCTCCTGCTGATCCGTGAACCAAAGAGGCAATTCCCGAGGCAGGAGGCGCTCGGAGGCCTTCTATGGTCATCTTGGACTGGTTACTGATGCGTTGTTTCAGCTCAGCTTTTTCAGCTTCCAGCTGGTCTATATCAGCCTGAAGCGCATCCATCGTCTCCTCAAACTCCCTGCAGGCCAAGAAAAATATGAAATATAAAAGGTAAATAAGTGTGATGACAAAGATGTACAAAGGGTAACATCTGCTCTCGTAAGCTCACTTTTCTTTCTTCTTGAGTAGCGCAAGGTTTTCATCCAGTTTGGTCTGAATCTTCTCCACCCGTTCATCGGCATCTTTGGTGGAGGTGTCGAGCTTCTTCTCCAAGAGGCTCAGGCGGACGTGGGCCTCACTCAGCTCCTCGCCCTGCGAATAGGCACAGTCGCTGTCACTTCTAAAACAGATCTAATTAAACCGTTTTTCTCCAGTTTCTTCAACAGGTTACCTTAATCTTAAGAGACTTCTTAAGCTCTTTGATGACCGTTTCTCTATCTTCTAGTTTGACTCCAAGACCTTCTGCGTCAGTCATCTCAGCCCTGACGATGGATGCTCTCATCTCCACTGGCGGGGTCTAGAGACAAGAATTGAAAAGACAGTAAGACGGGAATATAAGGACGGAATGAGGTTCTACATTTAATGCAAAAAAGTTAAAACAAGTACTTTTCCTTGTGGTTTCTCAGCGTCATACTCTCCTTCCTGCATGGCTGTAGCCATCTTGTTCATGGTTGCTATGACAGCGCTGCAGGATTGTCGCAGAAACTCTGGACCATTCACGCCATGGGAGCCATACACCTTGGAAAAAAAGTTCAGGTAGTGAGAAGTAGCACAGTTTTATGTACAAAGTGTGTATGTGGAGGGGGGAGATAACATTTGGTATCATAAAAGAAATATTTAGATAAATCCATTGTAGCGTAATAAGATTTTAAGTTTCTTTATCAAACTGACATTTCTTGAGTGTTGGGGAAAGAAAACGTCATATGTTTATGAGATTTAGGCCGCATGTGGACTCTTACCTGCTCCACAACTTTGCATGCAATATCCTCCAGTTTCAGAGCATTGAGACCTTCCTGTTCTCCCAGTGGAGCGATCATCTGAGCTCCAGCTGCAGCCACCTCCTGCAGCACAGCGACCACACGGGTCAGCTGTCGCCTGCACTCTGTCAGCATCTCCGACACCTGCCAAATGATTACCAGTTAGGTTTTTTTTAATAAAGGGTCAATCTGTGAATGTTTCAGTCACACAAATGGCCAATGACCCAACACGCCTGCTTGTTTCTGTACCTCTTGTTCAAATTTGAGAGCAGCAGGGACTCCTGCCACATCTGTTCCAGGCATACGACGACGGATCTTCTTACAGAACTGTCTGATGTCAGAGCAGGAAGTGTCGAGGTCCTTTAGAAGAAGAGAAAGACCAGAGCTCTCCTGTCCGGCTGCCAGGAACGCCCGCAGACGAACTACCTCCACTGCCATGCAGTCCAGAGCACTCTGGGTAAACTGAGGTGGGAGGGTGACATAAACTGGTTTTATTTGTAAACATTTATTAATGTATTCTCATTATGCTGTGACAGGAAGCTGTGTTTATCTATCGGCGTTGCAGTTAAAGATTTAGGAAGGAAACGTACCTTAATGTGGTCAGCCAGTTGAACTGTGCAGTCTTCACTCTGGTCTGTCAGATGGACACTGTACAGTTGCTAAAAGATAAAACAGTCAAGTGTTTGATAACAAGACAACGTGATTACAATTAGAAGTTGAGTTATAAATCTGTATTTTGCTGAACAGATAAGCATAATACATAAATATTTTTATGTTGTAAATAAGCACACATTGTAACACATAACATAGTTTAATAACACATTCTAAAGCAAATAATGTAGTTTAATGGGAAGTTACACACTAACAAATTCCTACACATGTATTGAACGTACTGATGACCTTTAACCTGAAAGCTTTAAAAATATATTTTAGTTTAAAATAAAAGAGACTTATAGCACAAATTTGTTTTTAGTATAAGAATAATAGATCCTACAATGGCTTGTGAACAGCAGCTTCTGGTGGGGACAGGAAATCTATCATTGTTAGTTTTAACTTGATGAAGTCATTTGTGGTGTGTGTTCTATAATTATTGTTCATGATCAAATAATACAATTTATTTTAGATTTTTCTATATTTCCCTGACATTAGAGGTCATACTTTGCACATTAACTTACTGTTAAAATGTTTGCAGATACAAAATTGACTAAATGTGGACTGTTGGTGCCACTACTTAAATGTTATTACCAGTTCTACATGAAGATGGAAAAGAAATGTTTATGGTTTAATTAATTCAACATGAAATAGCTACCATAATACAAGCTGCTTTTGTCAAGAGCCTCTGGGATTTTTTTTCTTTCTAAAATATATACTGGAAAATGGTAACAATGGATGGGACCATTTTCCTTTTAAAGATTTTAATTACCTGATAATATTTAATGGCTTTCGTCAGAGGTTCCACTTGTACAGTCTCATCTAGCTGGTCCTTGTGCAGCAGATCAATAAAATAATCTAAGGAGCGCTCGTGGAAGCTCATCTCAGAGTAGAGTGTGCCCATGCGTTTAAAAACCTCCACATTGCAGGTATTCAGAGCCCTACAAGAAAGGCAGGAATGAGGAAGAGGAACAGAAAACATCTATTAAATCAGGCTTATTTTTAAATCAATAGATTGTTGAGGATTGTTTCATTTCACTGCTTAAAATCCCAAGTTTACGTGATGTATTTGGAGTTCTTACTGTTCATATTTGTGTAGAGTAGCCTGAAGGAGGCTGAGGGAGTACACCAGTCCTGCAGCAAAACTACGCTGTTCTCCCGGAGGCCCTCTGAGCCCAGCTCCCTGGACCAGGTTCCCGTTCAAGTCGAACTTCTCCTGAGCTTGTTTACTGATCAAATCAGCCTTCGAGTAAGATGGCACACACGTGAGTTTCAAAATGGACGCAGCACTTTGCGGTAGGAGCATCAAACAGCTTCATACCTTGAAGATGAGCCTGGGAATGAGCAGCAACACCAGAATACAGTCCTGGTCTCCCCCATGACGAAGGAAGGAGTCTGGCATAAAGGAGGTGAGCAGGGACACCTGTCTGTTTGCTTGAGCCACTTCCATTTTCCTCAGCTCCATCTCAATAGCCTAGAGACACAGTATGTGGGTTTTAAATAGGAATAAAAGACACCACCAACACTGGTCATCTCTGCTCAGTAATGCACATCTCCTACCTTGGCATAAGCTTTGGTCTCTGCAAACTTAATCTTGAAATCAAACAGCTCTGCGGGTGGTTGCTGAACCTGCTCAGCGTTTGCACTCTGCTGACTGATCAGCTCCCTGTTGGCCTCCTAATGTACAGAAAAAGAACTCATACAGCGCTGATGCGTGTAAACTGTGGGTGTACTGCTCTGTTCACATCCCAACGCAGGCACGTTTTCCCTTCTGTCTGCTCACCTGAAGAGAGGCTGTGAGCTCTCGGTACTTATTGATGGTCTGCTGGTAATCAGCTACAGTCTCCTGGGCAGCTTCCACCTTTTTTCCTGCCTCTCTAACCTTTGCAGCACTCAGGTCCAACTGCTCCCTCAGCTCCATTTCCGTCTCTCTGGCATTCTCCTGGAGCTCATCGTTCATCTCATTGATGGCTTCCTGTAGTTGAGGGTGCAAAAAGAAGCAGGTCAGATCATGAGAGAATTAAAACTTTTTACTGCTGCTTTTCCTTTTGACTTGTTCATAATTAACATTCTTAATTTTCTATTAGTCTCCAGACATTTTGCCTTACTATGGACCCTATGATTGTTACCAAAGGGAGGAAATATCTGATTTTTCAATAATTATCTGGAAGTCTACATTAAATGTGTAAAGAAAAAAAAATCAGATCACCCAGAAAAAAAGATCAAATGTGTTTTATTGAAGTGCAAAACTCTTTAATAATGTTAGATGTCCTCTAAATGTTATTTGGGCACTTCAACACAAAAGAAAATTCTTTGGGTGTGGAAAAGCCTTGGATTAAATGAGGTGGGGCTACCTTGTTTTTATATATATTCATTCATGGTGAGAATTTTATTAAGGATTAAGGTACTACAGGATGATCCTAGAGCTGCTACTGTAACTAAAGGACTGAGATCAGAAAGAGACAAGACAGAATTCCCCTTTTGCTTCCTACAGAGCTATTAGCAGAGGCTGTCTGAAGGACAAAATGAATAAACTGGATTATAAGAAACTTGATGATGCTTTGATAATTTATCCTTCTTGAGAAGTTAGTTGCAATTCTGTCAGATTTTAGAGATAATTTCACAAAGTTTATGAGTGATAACATTACACTGAAGCCATACTACTTGGTAGTCTTAATTCAGTGCCTACTGTCAGGCCTATTTTCCATTTTAAGCGGTTATGATTGCTGCGCTCAATATGCATGACCCCCATATGGTTATCAACCAAGGTGATAAAATATCTAAATACTATGATAAACTCTGATTATAATCAGCTTTGTGCTCATATGCGTACTTTTTAGTAGATTGCAAACAGTTTGGACTGAATGTGGAGACCCCGCTTTGAAAGTAGGAATTTATTTAAATTTATTAAAAGCTTTAAGGATATTAAGGAGACCTGTGACATGCCTGTAATACCAACACAATCAAGGTGATTAGTGTGACGTTTTGAAGGAAGGTCAAAGGTAACTTCCATCTTAACCCCTAATCTGAATAACTCGGTTTTTAATCAATGTTTGTTTAAAATGTGCTATATTCATCCCGATAAGAAGGTTAGAAGGAACTAACCAATGTAACTTATGTTTAGAGGAATACATAGAAACAAGCCAAATTATTTTTTTAATTGTCAAAATCAAACACTCCTGTAAACACCTGCTTAACCCTAATGCACCCATGTGTCGTACACGTGAGATGGAAGCTGCTATTTTCCTACTGGAAAGGAGGAAAATATTTGGACTAAAAGTGGAAATGGTCCCTTAATTTTTTATTCTGGGTCTCCCAATCTCAGTCATAACATCCAAAAGCTTTATTGTGCTCTGCTAATGCTCTGTGCTCTTTTTGGAAATAACATTTCGATGTCATTGAAAACACTAAACATTTTAAAAGTCAAAGTATTGCTTAGATGAGGGAAAAAACTAAACAAAAGAAACAAAAACATAGCTGCACTGACCAAATCAGTGACTGTTTCTCTAAGCTCTCGGACTTTCTCCTCCAGGTCGAGGTTCCTCTCCGTCAGGGTCTCAACCATCTCTTCTGACCCCAGAGCAGCATCCACCTGGCACATAAAGACAGTCACATTATGACTTTTGTTCTTTTAAAATAGCAAACCAACTCTTTTTTGTTTAAATGACTATAGTTAAAGATAGTGTGCGTGATGATGCTGTTATTTATTTCTAAGAACCAGCAGATTCGAAAACATTCCAATGATAAATCCTTTCTTGTGTTTCCCTGACACTACCTGCTCCTTTAGTTCATCGATTGTGGCCTCTGCTTGTTTGATTTCCTCCTGCAGTTTTTCCTTCTGAGTCCTCAGCGTCTCCAGCTCAGTGTTCTTCTTCTCCATCTGCTTCTGCAGCTTCACGTGTTCCTGTTTCTCTGAGGTAGACAGATCCCGCATCCTGTACAGAAGCAGGACATCTTTGTTCTTTTGGGATTATTTTCTGATGCATTAAATAACTTTTTTTATCATTAACTAAATTTTATATGTATTGGATTTGTATAAACGTAAAGGAGATAATTTATGTTCACACCGGACCAACGCCTCCTTCAGTCTGCTGTTCTGCTCCTCCAGCTGTTTAACTTGATAGCTGGAAGCCGCTCCATCTGAACCTGCATTACAGAAGAGAGAAAACATGACAAGGAAGCTCAGAAAAAGAATAAAAAGAAACTGAGGAAGGAACAAACACCAAACCATTAGTGTACAGAAGAAATTCTGCGAGTTGGAGTCATCCTGTTAGGCCTCATATCTTACCTTTCTCTGAGATCTCATGCCTGATGATCTCCAGGTCCATGGAAAGTTCCTCCACTTTCTCTTTCAGTGTGTCTACCTCCACTTGGAGCGACTCGGCTCGCTCTTCAGCCATCTCTTTGTCCAGTGTGGCCATCTCTATGGCATCTGCTGTGTCTGCCATCTCTTCCATATAGCGATCTTTAGCCTCCTGTGCCTCCCGAGCTTCCTGAAAAATGAGAAAGTACAACAAAAACAGTTGGAAAGATTGCATGGTGACTGATGGCGTCAATCATTGTATATTATGGATTTGAGATATAAATTCCCTAACTCTGTTTTTCTGGGTACCTTCTTAGCCTCTTTGAGTTGTTTCTGTAGGTCAGTCTGCTGCTCCTGCATTTTGGTCTTCCACTCCTGCAGCTGCTCCAGTTGGATCTTATGTTTCTCCAGCTCCTTCAGCTTGGCCTTGTCCTCTGTTCGCTTCATCTTCAGAGTCTCCAGCTTCTCCTCCAGGTCCTTGACTTGAGCACGCAGAGACTCTTCCTCCTGAAAATGGGTGAGAGCCAAGAAGATGGTAAATCAGGACTAGCTTATTTCAATAACTGACATATTAAAGAAAAAAGTAAAAAAAAATAAATAAAAGTCTCCGCATACACCAAATTTGTACAAAGATTAAAAAGCAATAATAAAAGATTGAGCCATTTCTCGAAGAGCCTCAATGTGGATTCTGTGGAGTTTTTCAGCATCTCAAAGTGAAACCATTTATCATCACCATTACATCCAGTGAGGACTTTACAAAAACAGAGCAAATTATTCTCTGCGATGCCAAGTTAGTAAATTCATGCCAGGTGTCTTCAGCATGCATGTAGCCATTAGAAAACACTACCTGCTTGGATATGGCAGGTTCCACCTGGTTAAACAATAACAGTAAGGATGAAATGGAATGAATGATTAACATGATCAGGCTGTTAAATAAAAATGAAAATCTATTTTTTAATATTCAGAAAGCTACCTTGCTTGGAGTAGCTGGTGCCGAAGCAGCTGCAGGCGACCCGCTGGGCTGAGGCACGACGGGAGCCCCAAGTGCAGCCTGCTGGGAGGACGGACTCGCCTCACTGACATCAGACAGAGAGGATGCAAGGCTCTCTCGAGAGGCCTGTTGACATAAGCAGGTATGTTTCAGAAAGTGATGCGTTTGACAAAGATTATTAAACAAAACAAGAAATGAGGAAGAAAAAAAAAATCAAAGCAAGCTTTTTTTGCCACAGCAAACATGCAACCTTGATAAACCCAGTGTACTGCAAGATTTCTTCCAGGAACAAGCTCGTCCCTTTCCAGTGTCCCACCTGCTCTCATACACACCAGTGCTCTCATACCGTAGACACGGAGTTAAACAGTTTTCACACCGAAACCCGGTGGGGTGACAGAAATTCTCTGACACAACAGAGCATACCCTGATCGGCAGGCTGAAGCGGCCATAGGGGCGGACCAAAAGGGAGGGGAGGGAGGTAGCTGGTGTTAGATTTGGTGTACTCAGCTGCCACAAGGGAATCATAGAATCTGTGTTAGGACTGATGCGTTACGTGTCAACACCTTAAGTCTATATCAGTTACACTAACCATACTGTTCTGATTAAACTCATGGATTAGATTTTACATTGTCTGACAAGTACCAGCTTAAAATAACATTAAGACACTTTTTACAATCCCGACTATTTGAACAGTTTTTATAAGATAAAACTTATAGCTGTCATACTTAATTGTTTTTCAGCATGTCACTCCAACCAATTTCAGCTCTTGCTTATAAAATGAGTCTTAAACAAGAAATCAGATTCTAGAGTATAATTAAACATGTTTGCCATCATTCTTGTCTTTCTGTGCAGAGTTTTTCGTCTACATACCATCTCCAGAAGCAATACTATGGTAAACCTAATTATGAGTTCATTTTATTGTTACTTTATAATAAGTGCCCAAAAGTATGGAGTAAAACAAACCCCTTAATGTTCAAAAACTTCACGACTTAAGTGCATAAATTTATAGTACTATCTGATTAACATCCCCTCCTAAAAGAAGAAAAAAAAACGTGTTTTGTCCTCTGCTGTCCTGTTTGCAAGCTCACCTTTGCAGAACGACGGGTAGAGGACTGGAGGGGAGGAGGTTAGTTGGAGAGAAGGATGGACACACACACACACACACACACCCAAGCAAAAAACACACATCCAGCAGTGAAGGACAATAAGAGATTAGAAGCATTTAGGAAGCATTTTCATAAAACTATTATTATAGAGTGACTTAACTTTCACGGCTGCATGCACATTTAAAGAATTTAAGATTCAAGGCCCAAGAATGAAGTACAATGTTAATTCATGCAACAGTGAAAACAGTATTTTTAAACCGAGGGATGACAATGTGCCATGATTTTAAAGAGAAATGAAGAGGAAATGGCAGCAATCAAAGAACAGTTTCATATCCTGTGCAAAATGTAAGCAGATAAAAAAAGAAAACTTCAAAGAAAAAAGATGAGATGTTACATTAGTGCAATGAAGAACCCAGGCCAAGCAAAACTGCTAGGTTTAAATGTTTCTACCTTCTTAAGGTTCGCAGGTGTCTGCAAAAGGCATTGAGAAAACAATGAGAAGTCAGCTCAAAAGCTGACAGATTAAACACTTCAATAGAAGAAAGTGGAATGATGAAACCTGGACAGTCTTCCAACAAATCCCAACACAGTCATGTGCTGTTCTTATGTGTTGCTTTTAAAGCCAAGTTATGACTAAACTAATAGCGAAAACAACAAAATGACAAGCATCACTTACCTGCTTGGATGTTTTGGGAGTCTCATGAACCTCTATGAAAAAAAAAAGTATTTGCCATTATTATTTATAGCTTTTACTTTGTGTCAGACACATGACTCTTAGAGACACTTGTGGTCACTGCTTACCTTTTTGTTTGAGTATCTTAGCAAGGTTGGACTCAGGAGTATCTGGTGATGTGGCACCGGAGCTGTCCTCCACCACTTGGATCTGCTCAAATTACAGGAGGGAAAATCAGAAAAAACAGAGAAACAGATCATTATTTATATCTGACACTATAAGCTTGTACTTAAAGCGGGTGCAGAAAGGAGTTTGCCACCGACAGAAATAATTACCAGCGATACTGAAACGTCATAAGATTCTCATGATCGCATTCATCAGTACTTCAGAAAATATTCGTGTCACTAACCTGGGACTGCCTGACAAATATTCCATGGTTTTCCTCACATGTGAAGTAGCGCTTCCCTTGCACCGTTCCATCATTCTTGCCTTTGGGCTCGTCAAGTATGACACCCACCCATTTACCTGAAGCAAAGAGGGTGGCTCCAATGTAGGCAACTGTGCCTCGCTGCCCCTTCCCTGTCACCTCCACTATGGAACCAATCTGGGACAAAAAGATATAAGAAAAAAAAAATGCGTTGTACATTTATGCCAGATTATGTGAATTAATCTCCATCCACTTATGCTCCTTTTTTTATTGTGTTTAAAAGTATCACCTACTTTTGGAGGTTTACCGCTCTCCACTGCTCCTGCGCTGCTCATTTTGCTGATCAAGGGGCTTGTCAGCTAAAGGAGATGGGGGGGGGATGTAGAATTTATTTTTAATGTAGGGAAAAATAAAGCAAAAGGAAGTGTATTACAGGTTGGCAGGATGGGTATGATGCGAGGACAGACAGTAGAAGAAAGCACAAGGTATTTATTTTTTTTTTTTTTTAGATCCAAATATGGTAGAGCAGCATTATTATTTGCTATTACTCACCGTCCAGTAAGCAAATCTTAACTCACTAGCTGCTAAAGACATGTGCTATAACAATCCTTCGTAGCCAATTAGTTAATATGAGAATGACCAAGATTGTATAAAAACGGGTCAAAGTAAACAGATAATATGCCATAACTCCCCAAACTTAGTCTCATAAGTCAAAATTATTTAAGAGCAAGAAAGTCCTAAGGGTGCAGAGCACAGAAGCACACACATACCCAGTCATATGTCCTAGGACACAGTCTAAGTCCTCATAAACAAGTAACATCCCAAACAAAGCTGCTCATTCAAGATGAAGTAGGACTGTGGTAAAAGCTCATTCCTTATATGCTGCTTTACAGACACATGAATTCATTGGCTCATATTTTTAAAGTATCCAGCAAAAAATCTCATAGAAAAGGGTTTTTACAGCAGCTCTAGCAATTTTTTGTCCAGTTCATGACAACTTGGAGATATTTTTAGAGCTATTGAAAATATGGATAGCTGAGAAAAGCTATCAAATAGTTATAAGAATAGTAGCTTTATCTTCACATGATAAACTAAATAATCCATTAAAGCTAAATTATATCTTGATCTGATACAGATAACATGCAAAGAGGCGAATCCGACATTCACTGCAAGGTAAGTGCTATTAACTTGTTTGTAACACTGCCGTATTTCAATTATTTTTTTGTTATTTATCATGTGGGTTATTTGAATTGACTTGTATTGTAAAAAACATACGTTTACACTAAATATCAATGTTACTCACCCTGGGAGTATAAGAATGCCGTCGGTTCAAAGCCATTATTTAAAGATATTATGGTTTTACCTCAAATTCAAAGAAAAGCTTCGTATGCTTTTTCTCTACTTTATCATCTCCTTTCATCTCTTCCTCTTTCCAAAAGAAAGGAGGGACATAAGAGTATGAATTCAGGGCGGGTATTACTGCTGCATCACAAGACGTCACAGCTGATTTGTACAACAAAACACTAACACTGCATCCTTTTGCACAAAATATGGATTGTACAAAATAGATTTTGGGGTTTTTTCTCATCTTTCTTTATTCATTATAAGTAGAGAAACTTTGGTTTTTTTTTATTTCTCTAATCAAAATATATCAACTTTTTAATGCAGGTATGCATGTAGGTATTAACTATTTGGTAAACCCTTTTAATAACCATTAATGATCCGATCAGTTACCAGCTGACATAGTGGCATATATTAGCTTATATTTGCACGTTTTTTCTTAATTTGAGCTGCTACAAAGAAGGTTCAATGTGACAATATATCGCTTAAAGATAGTCAATCATAAAAGTTCAACATGCAAACAACAAAGGTGCGAATCGGATTGCAATAATTGGGAGCCAACACTAGCAAGCTTTAGCTAGCACTATACAAGACTGTGAAACTATCTTGTGTAAAAGGTTCTACATCATTAAGTAGCAGTATTCAGAATAACATAACTCCTAATACACACAAATAACAGGTTATCAGGTCAATCAAATGTATTAATAGCTAATGTTAACACTGAAATAATTTGATTTATAACGTTAGCGCGACAGACAAATCCAACGTAGGAACTCATTTAAAAAAATGCGTAAATTAGTATATAGGCTCACCTGGCATACACAGAAATCGCTGTCTTTAAATATAAATCGTTAAAGTGCTCATACAACACCACCTCCTTGTTGTTTCTTTTAGGATAGTTTCCTTGTTAATCCCGTTAGCTGTTTCCGGCTTTTCACAGGTCACTTCCGGGTTCTCGAAGACACGAAGAAGAAAAGTTAGTTGCAGCGCCCCTGTTGGTTTTTAAGGATCATTACGTCCATTTGCGGTGCTGGGACAATGATCATCCTACTTTTGCTGATTTTAAATTTGGATTATGAGTGTTTTCCTCTTTCTTTTTTCGACATGTAATTCAATTCGTCTCCTGTATTATCATACCGTAACTGAGTTCAGGATACACTGAATTGATTAAAATATTTATTATATGCCAAATAAATTCCCGTATTTGCTCACTAACAGGAGCTTAAAGCATCCCAGATGAGTTCTCTCCAGTGATGTCAATATATATTTTTTTAGAAAATTATTACGTAGTGGTAAAGGATTAGTTGAACACTTGATTTGCTGCGCTTTTTAGATCATTATTTAGGAACATATGGATTGCTTTGGAATTGTTCCTTTCCATGATTAGCTGTTTTTATATGTAAAACAATCTAATTTGATGTTGTTATTTAGGTTACATTTGAACAAATGTAACAAAGCGGGAAATAAAGTGCCACATTAGGCTTTATATTTTACCTAATTTAGCCGACATAATCACTTGTAATGAATAAAGAGTGACCTTTTTTTTTAAAATAATTTAAAAACAAACTTTAAAAATTGCAGTTTATGTGGGGGGAAAACTGTGCTTATTTCTTACAGATAGTGTGATCTCTGGAATTCATACAGAATGTTTGTTAAATGAAATGTAATTAGGCAGAGCGCAATTCCCAGCCAACCAATCATGTGGCGGAGGAGAGGCTGTTCCCGGACCGGCTGGGAGACACGCAGGGGACAGAGCTCCGGCCGCAGCTCAGCCCGGTGGCGGTGACAGCTCTGACAGCAACCGGACGAAGTCTCGATTTCACCGCCACGAGCGTTAAGACTAAGGTAAAATTATTTGTCGTTGATTTTTATGACTTGCATTCAGTTCTAAGATATTCCTGCTTGGGAAGTTTTGCCGGGTGTTTATTAAGCCTCTTTTGATCCCGGCTGCGATAACTCAAGAACTTTCAATTTTGCTAGGACAAATAAACTTCCGGCTAAGACTTTGAAAATATTGCATGAAGGCGTTTCAATGGGTTTGTAGGCTTTTATCGTGAAGGCGGTGTTTTGGGTATTTCCGGTTTTGTTTTGGTGTGTTTTCGCTAACTTAACTAGCCTATGTGGTATGAGGATTTAAGTCGATCCAGGTCTGTTGTTTAAGTAGAACATGTACTAGCTCCTGCATGTTTTCCTTATGTTACATTATTATATCAGAAGTATTTAGATATGTTTTGTCAAGAAAACGAATAAAGTTTAGCTAAGCTGGAGTCAAATAGTTTGGTCCCGATGGAGGGTGTGGAGCCTGAGTGACACGTTACGTCATTCATAGTTTTCCCGTCCTGTTTGGTTCCTGTGCTGCAGAAAGTGACAGTATCAGCAAGAGACATTACAACAAGCCACGTTAATTCAAAACTTGTAGCAAACACGTCTTTAATTAATTTATTTGTCTGTTTATTCATACACACACACACATATGTGTGTATTTATGAATAAGGGGCTATTTCAGGCGCTACTGTTTCACTTGAAGCACCTACTAATAGTGCTGTCAAATATTTAAAGCATTGTCTTAAGCAGTGCAGAGTGTTTTTCCCAAAGCTACTGCATGCTAAATCTTGTGATGTATATTTCAGTGAACTTTACAGTTTTAATGACCAAGTGTCACAATTGTTACATATACTGCAAGATCCCTTAAAAGTAAGGGTGCATATTTAGATTGTGTCTCCTTCTCCGCCCGAATAGAAATGACTTTTAATCATAAAATTATGTCTTCACACAAACTCTGAACAGCTTGAGGGACACTGTTTGTAGCCTACTTGATAGTGTTTATTTTATTTTTGTCAAGGGCAGAGTAGTTTGAATTGTTTGCAGACCAGCTAGAAAATTAAACTGTTTTGCTTTTAATAATAAAAGATAGTTTAACTCTGAAGCAGAACAGAATAAGGCCAATAATTGCCTTTACTTTCCTTTAAAAAAAGTGGTGTTGGTTTGTTCAAAAAATACTGACACATGGAAAACAACCTGTCACTTCTTCGAAATCCAGGAGAATATTTCTCATTTCAGCTGTAGTTTGCAGGAGGAATTTACCTGCACAATCTCTGAAAATCTCATCCGCTGTTTGGAAAAACTTGCCCAACAAGTCTATCATTGGCCCACAGGTTGAGCTTAATCACTAGGCTGCTTCAAACATCACTGGGTTTGTGCCAGCTCCCTGTCAGACTCACTTTCAAAGGTTTGGGAAGCATGATTGAATAACCTGCTTGTTCATAGACGTGTTTTTTCTTTCATTTTCTTTTTAAAAGATGGCTGATGGGGAGGTGGTGAGGAAGATGCTGCGGGGCATCCTGCATGCTAATAAAGGTGGAGTGTCGCTGTCGCGTCTGCAGTCAGAGTACAAGGAGCTGACTGGGGAGCAGATACCACATAAACAGATGGGACACAATCACCTGGATGCACTCCTATCCAGCATGCCCTCGGTGGTCCACATAGATCGCAGTCGCTCTGGAGAGGTGTGTGTAACCTCACATTTATTATTTTCTTTGTACTGTATTTATTAGCAGCTTTTTTTTATTCTGCTACATCTGAGCAAGGAGGACAGCAAATTAGCTTTAATACCTGGACTTTTTCTGTTCCAGTGGTGTCAAAACTATCATTATATTTATGACAGCAGCTTGGATATTAGAAGAACATTGCTGATAGAAATACTATAAAATCACATTTAATTTGCAACAACTTCCCTCCAGTTGTTTGAATTGGTTCTGTAATGTATGCAGCTAGTGCTTAAATTACTTTTAATTTAATTCCTCTAAAAATTAACACCTTTATATGTTTAAATACAACTTTTGTGTTTGAATAAATAAAAAAAAACTATGTCTGTGTCCTTTATTAAGTGCAAAACATTTATAAGGTGCTTATAGTTGGAGTGTAATACCTAAGTGTCCATCCAAACATGGATGGTAAAAACTTATTTATTTAAAATAGTCTTCTGTATTAGCAAGTGAGGGTGGTAAAGATCAGGATTCTTACTGTTTTCCCCACTTTCAGGTGGTCTATTTAGCTTCTGGGGCCAATGAGCCCGCACATATAGCCAAGGTAGTAGCACGTCAGCGGAGCTCTAAGAAGACAGGCCGACCCCACCTGGTCAACACTCAGATGAGAGTCAAACCAGCTGCTCCACTTGTCCTAAATGGTAAGATCTACACATCTAATCTATTGTTTCCAAAGATATAAAAGATATACACAGGGGGGTAACAATTTGAAGGAAAATCTATGATAAATGAGAAGAACCTTTGATTTAAGGGTTTTTTTCACAAAAGTTCCTGGTATGGTTGTTTGTCCATTTTGCTTGTAGTGTATCCAGGTTACATTGTGATCTCTGATCAAGACCTTTCTTTGCCACATTAATGTCAAATCAAAATGTAAAGTATCGCCACTTATTCAGTTTGAGTAATTTATTCAACACGAGAGGTAGAGAAAAAGAGATTTCTGTTATTTTTCATTGTGTTTTGTTTGGTTTGTTTTTTTTCCAAAGAATCACCCCACTGGTTCCTAATATGCCTGAAAACACTAAAACTTACTTTGAGCCTTGATTGTTAACTTCTGTCATGTGTTTTTATCGCACCTAATTCACACGGTTTTCACCACATACTCCAGTTTATTTGTGCTACACTGCAGCACTGCTGCTGCAGAAATGGAGCCAGGCTCCAGTTCTTGTGTTGGTGCAACATTAAAAAATGCTTTGTGTGTTGTGGCCTGACAGATTGTGGATGAATAACTGGCCTCTTTTTTACTGTTGCTCTGCTGAGACCTGCTGTGATTTAAAAGACTAAGAATATCTCATGTACACACTCTTACAGACAGATGCACAATTTATAGAGCTGCATAGGTGCATCAGGGGTACAAAACCATAAACTACATATACAACCGATTTGTCTTCTCACTTAGTTTGTACAATAAATTTTCACCATACATGTGCACACATAAATGTTTGCAAACAACTTTATTTTTACTCTCCTTGCAGCACATGCATCTCTGCAAGGCAGTGATGCTGCAGAATATTCTGAGAGTCAGAGGTGGGAGGTGGCATTGCTGTGAGGAGAGAGTAAAAGGAGGGTTAACAGGGAACCGTCTGGGTGAGAAGAAAGACAGAGGGATGGAGGATTGGTAAGGAGGGAGGAAGTGGACACATGCAAGGAGGGAGTGAGAAGAGATAGAGGGGTTGCAATGTAAGGCTATAATAGAGCCTGTAGCAGCTGAGACTCAGCTGAAGGCGAAGAGAAGCTGATTCACACATCTGCCTCTCCCCCACACTCTCATCCTCGCCTCACTGCCTCGGTATTTGATATTCAGGCTGAGCCAGACCAAGGAGTGTGTGTCCATGCCGGTGAGGTGATGTGGCATCTGCTCTTGCTGTGTGTATGAGTGCTTGCTCTTGCCTTGATTCGCATGCTGATGCCGGCTGAGTTTAAGTAATGGATGTATTTATTGCCACTGACAGCGATTGAAGTTGTTTCTTTGTGGCTCCTGAATGTCATCATGGTTGATTTATTTGTTAATGGCCAGATATAAGGAGGAGTCCATGTACAAGAATGAGAAGGGTCTAGAAAAAGCGGATTGAGAAACGACTGGAAACTGGAAAAGACTAAATAATAAGCTGAGTTGCTGATGTCATGCAATAGAAAGGTGATGTCACACTAAGATTAAATGATGCAAATGCATAGGAATGAGAAACTTACTTGGTGTTTAGTAAAAACAGCTTTCTTTTAGATTTTTACCTGATATGCAGTGACTATTATGAATTAATGATGCAGAAGATTTTAATTAAACTAAAATAATAAAACTAGTTTCTTCACCTACTGAAGCCAGCAGTCATGTAATGGTTGATAAGGTTGTCATCTTGTATTAGTTGTTTTTTCATGACAACAAATTAAAATGCATAGTTTAGATTAATCAGCATTCTAGGAAGGATCTCTTCACTTTCTTGCATTTATTAGCTACTTCTGCTGCATCCTGCAGAGGGTAATGAGGGGGTTTAAGCCTATCTTATTGGGGGGAGGGGGGTAACTTCTGGACAGGTCGTCCATTCAATCTCACTTTGGTTAATTTTGAAGCAACAGTAAACCAAATGTAAATATTTTCCAATACCGAAATATGAAAGCTCCTAATAAGAAAAGGATCCTGTTAGCTTAAATGTTTAAACTACAGACCATCTTGTTTTTAATTGGCAGACGTAATCACATTTAAATGTTCTTTACATTACATATATATGTTAATATAATGACTAATAGGCACTACATTTCTGTCACTGTTTTCCTTTACTTCCTATTTTAACACAGCACAGAGGCTACCTGCCTTTATCCTCATGCTAAGCTAGTTCCCTGTTTTAGCTTCTTCTTGCAGCAGTGACATGCAAGTGGTATTTCTGTGCTAATCAATTAATCAATTCTTCATCTGAAGGAAGAAAACAGATTTGTATTCTCAGTTTCCACCAGTCAGATATCACAGAATTCAACTGGGAATTTAAAATGACTGAATCAAAGACTGTGAGTTTATAAAATGCTGCTGTAATAAGTTTGGAGTATTATGTTGCTGGAGGTAGCTGATAGGTGCTATGATTTCTCCAGATATTTGACAGTGCCCTCCAGATAGACGTGCTGCATCAGCATCAGGTTTAGCTGAGTCAAATTGTGTGTTATGCACCTTTTTTAGGTTTTATTTGCTTTCTCTCCTTTCTTTCTTCAGCCAAACCTCAAACCTCTTTGAGGCAGCCGAAGCACAGAGGGCGAGGCGGAGGTAGAGGAGGAGGTGCTGGCCGTGGCGCTGGACATGGAGACTTCAGACAGGCGAGAGAAATAAGGGATGGCCAGTTTGACGGCAAAGCTGGAGGGCATCCAAACAAGCTGTCTAATCAGAACACACCCACCAGGAAGGGAAACCAACCTGCAGACAAGTGAGTGAAGGGAACGGCACAGATGTAAAGTTCTATAATGAATAACTGTTTAACATAAAGCCAAAACATGTCTGTTTAATTGGATTAGCATAGCCCACAATCTCCTGAGAAAAAAGGTTGTGCATAAAAAAAAATCTGTTTTCCCATTCGGATGGGAATGCTGTCCATCCTGAGAGTTCCAGCCTGTAACTGGCATGCCTTTGATGAGCAGCCAAAATATGCACGAGTAGCATGAATCTTAAAATTCCTGACTTATCTGTGTGTGACCAGAAAAAGACTTTTCTTCACATCTCAGAACTTAACTGCTGCCTCTACATAATTGTGGGATTTTATGATGCAGTTATTTGTGGAAGTCACCAATCAGAGTTGCACTTTGTTTTGGATGTCCGGGTAGAGGAATGTGCAGTGGATTACTGCACACTATGCTCTATATAAGGCTATAAAACTCAACACGTGCAGGTTTTCAATGTGTCTGTGTTTTAACACACATGACTCAAATGAAATGGATCCAACAACCTGTAGAGTTTTGCACAGTGGCTCATTTTTATGAGTCAGTCAAGTTGGAGCAGGAATACATAGAAAAGCAATAGGGCTGCATCCGTCATAGGGAGCCCTGCTCTAGAAGGTCATTGCATTTTCTTTCTGGTTGGTTTATGATTGATAAATGCATCCCTGCTTGTGCTTTCAGCAGAATCGGTGATGTATTTTCTAGATCATTCATGTTTTCTGTTTGCATCTACTGTCATTGAGTCTTTTTCCTTGTTTGATTGACCCAAAAAAAGAAAAATTCTAAAATCAGTACTATTTATCCGTCTCCATACTCCCATCATTCACTACAGTCCAGTAATGTCCCATTTCCTCTTGAAGAAGTCAAACTTGTTGGATATCATCTTCTTACACTATTAAAACAATGAATCAAGATTTATTGAGCTGAATTAATTTACTGGTTCACCAGTTTCTATTCATGCAGCCGCTGCTCTGTGAAAACAAGTGACAGCAGTTCTCTGTCTCTTACTATGTGTGTCACTGGCCCTGTGTATGACAAAGGAGGAGCAGGGGGAGCTTCCTGGTCTGTTGGCACGGGACGCGAGCCCAGCTCAGGGGGGACGGGAGCCCTTTTTAATCCCTCCTCCTTTCTTTGGTAGATTAACTCTTCTAAACCTACACAGAGTGAATCAGCACATCTCTCTGTGTCCTTCTAAAAGCTTCTATTGGACAGACCATTGTCATCATCACTGGAGTTTGTGTATGTGTGTGTGTGTGTTTTAAATGTACCAACTAAAGCCAACCACCTCAGTGTTATATTTCAATGTAACCATGTTAGTTGGAATTACCACTCTGTAAATTGAGTGGAATTATGTCAAAGTGTTTCTAGGAGAGTTTTTGAGGCATTCAAGCAAATGTCTGTAAGTAAGAGGTTGGGATTTGGAGCAGGGCATATTTCCTCATTGTAGTAATCAAAGCAAGACATTATTTAGTGTTAAAGGTCCCAATAAATAGATTGAATACAATAAAAAAAAAACTAGTTTGGGCTAAACGTCTAACTGGAAGTGTCCATTTTTATCCTGGTATTAGAGATTAAAAAAAATTCATGGAATGAAACATTTTCTCAAGACCAGAGTTCAGTATTTTACCCACTTACATATTACGTATTTATAAAGTTAAATCAAGTGAGTCTGCTGATGGTGCTGAAGTTTCAGGAGCAGGTATCACTTGTAATGCAAAGAGTTTTGACTCCCCAGAGAAAAAGGAGGTGCACTTAGGTCAGTCGCTGAAATGGTCATTGTGTTATATCCCTGAACAGTGTCCCACTCACCCACTTGTACAGCAGATGTGATAAACCAGGAAATCTCAGTTATAAAGTTATTGAAGTTGAAATAATTAATCAATGAAAATGTAGATTTTAGATAAAGTGGAAATCCAAATGATTAAACATGTAGTATATAGAGATTTATGCATCATTAAATTGAAAGTAAACTTTGGATGTTGTGGTATTTAATCAGGATCTGTGTGTTTTCCCACATATGATCCAGATCCACCAGAACTCAGAACCTAATTTAGTGGGGTTTTTTTTTGTAGCTTTCTGTGGAGATGGCTTCAACAACAATACCAAGTGATACTTTTCTTAAACACTTTATTTATATTTTTAGCATCAGAGCAAAGTGACCTGTTTTATTGTTTTGTATTCAGACAAGACAAAAGGATGACCCTCCCATCCCGGTTTCAGAAGGAGGTGCATGCTCACCTTTCCAGAAACTCCCAACAGACTGGACGTAAGTAGGGCAGCTTGACCCTTTTTTAATCTTGAACTAAAATACATGTTCTTCAGCTATTTTTTATTATATGAACAAAAATATCACAGACCTGCTTTAAGTAAGAAATGACTTGATACTTGTATTACATTAGTCATTTAGCAGACACTTTTTTCCAAAGCGACTTACATCTGATAATAAAAACAACACAAGCATGAAAACAAACCGTAGAGGACATCATAGATAATTGCAGTTGAACTGCTTCTTAACTACTGCTACTTAACACATAGGACAAGTTTTGTGGTTTTATTTGTAAAGAAAAGAGACTAACTCCTTCTCAGCTGAGTCTTATTTATGATTGTTCTGCTAGATTTCACTGCTAGAAACAAGAATTCTCTTAAAGGTTGTCTGTCACCTGTTCTTGAAGACCTTCAGTTTTTATAGCCAAGAGAAACGCACTAGGCTGTAATAAACTGTCCACATCTGATGAACACATGTCCCAGGCCCCCACCTCCACACTTGTATACCTTTTAGGTCCCTACAGACAGTTTGAAAAACTTGTTTAACAAATCTCATTTTGACTATTTTTATTTTAATTCACACTGTTTTGTCCTTAAATGTGTGCACATTAAAATTAGCCTATTTGGATTGTCATATTTTCTTTAGTAATTTCTCACAGTATTTACTGTCTCACCACTTGAAGTTTTAAAAGCTTTAAAGTCATTTCTGAGTTTTCTTTTGTCTTTGTCTTTCTTCATCCAGTTGATTTAAATACATAATCTACCAAAAAGGAAGACTTACTCTCCAAAAATCCCACAGGTGCATTGCAACGACTCATCCAGGAAGTCCTAAAAAATCCAATAAAAACAGCTGAAAAACTGCAGGCCTCTGTCGCTCCAATAAAGAATAGTGTTAATGATGCCACAGTCCTAAAACACCGTTTATTAACAACATCAATGGGGCAGTGGAGCCACAGAGGGCACCGTACATTAAGGGTCGTCTGAATTTAACACAACACACCTTGTATTTTGCAGAGGTGCTGGAAGAATACTCAGAACATACAGTAAGAGTGAAAAAGCTGGACTATTAAGAAACAAAACAAGTTCTATTATCTTTAAAGAGGCCATGTACAGAACAACAAAAAGATCATCACATCCATGGATCAGCAGCAGCATTGGCAGCACAATCCTGTGGCCGATACTTCACTGCTTCAGTTGTGAGGAAGTGTAAAATCTGCTTTGAGGGGAAAATAAGTGAAAAGCAGGACATCAGGCTGTGAGCTGAAGTACAGATGTAACTTTTTATGCCGTAAGATGAAGAATCTACAGCAGAAATTACATTGCTGGAGTGACCTTGTCAAAGTCCAGACCAGAACCTCTTTGAGATGCTCTGACAGTACTTCTGAAGAGTTCATGCACATTAACCCTCCAGTTTGGCTGCATCTAAACAGTTCTGCAACGAAGGGTGGGCCAAAATTTCCTTTTTGCTCTGCCAGACACTGATATCCAGCTGCTGGGAAGGTTTGATTACAGTTGTCAGTACTAAAGCTTGAACAAGTATCTACGCGTTACTTACATGAATACATTTGTTTAAAACTCAGGCTGCCTTTTGATTAATGTGAAATGTAGTATTGAAATAAATGAAAAAGAAAAGCAGCAATGGTGTCATAGATTAAAAATGAAATGTGTGCAATCTAATCTTTTTCTATTGTCATGTTTCTTTTGTCTTAGCAGCAGTAATGAATCTAAATGAGAGCTATGGTTCCAGTAAAGGAAAACCTTACAACCCTCAGCAGGTCCAGGGTCGCATCAGGGAGATCTTGGAGAAGTACAGCAATGGCTTCTGGGTGTCTAAACTGCCTCAAATCTACAGAGAGCTGTACAAACAAGATTTGCCCTCTGAGGCCATCAAAGACCTGGAGACCTGGACTCACATCTGCACTGTATGTACTTATACTGATTATTGTACAATCAGGAGGCTTTAAATGTCAAATTTATCTATACAGAAACAGCACTGGTATGATATGTGCACATATGTACATGTAAAATTGCAGCAGTGCATCTAATGTGTGTAGGTGTGCAAGTATGAAAAATAAAGTCTGTTAAAGAGAGTAAAACAGTTTTGCATGGCATCACACTGGGTATAAAATGAAACAAATGAGATGTAATTTTATGGAATATTTTAGTTTTAATCTCAGGGTTGAAAAAAAGTATTTTGTTTTAGAAATATTAACCATTTTATAACCTCATTTCAGAGGCTCATAGCTACCTGGACAATTAACATTAAAGTAAATAAAAAGTTATTTTTTAATAATTTGTTGTAATGTTGCCTCATACATGCTCATGATGGGAGAATAAATCAAGGTCAAGATTTGATGACTATTTATTATAAATTGGCTCAAATGTTTTGTCTGCAAATACCCTGAGGTGACATTGTAGCAAATTGGCACTTTACAAACAAAGTTGAACTGAGCTGAATTGAAATTCTTTGCAGACAGTGACTGGCTGAGGCCAGAAACACATGGCATCACCTAACACTGCAGCTTTACTGCAGCTGTCTTTAGTTTTTGCCTATATGGGTCTTTTTGCTTTAAGTTTAGTGTGAAACAACTGAGATTCATTATCAATTGTGTGGAGATGATCTGCTCTGCCGCTGCAGAATATTCTGCTTGTTTGCCTGAAGTATGTGTTGGATAATTATATTTCTGCACTGTGATGTGACATCTTATCAACTTTGCTGAAGTGGGGCAGAAAGTAAATCCCTAGATTTCATCTGCCTTCTTCTATCAGCTGTCACAGCATCAATAAACACTGACCTAGACCAGTAAGGTGTTGGCCTCACCGCTGCGCTCTTTTTCTCTCCAAATGCATAAAACTGTTGATGTGGCCACCTATAATGTTTCCACAATCACTCTGATAGATTTATTTTTTTTCCCATTTTTTGAAGCTAAAATAACAACTTATATCTGTGTCTAAAATATATGGACCTGAATGTATTTAGCTAACATTTAAACCTGTCTAGCAACTCCCTTCATTAAATTTGGCAAATAACTGCACTTAATCGGGGTTAAAATTTCTAATAATTCTTCAGCACTACCAGATTTAAGAAAAAAATCAGTCATTAATCGTATGTAATAGGTATATGTACTTTCCAATCTAAACGTTAAAAGTAAACATTGACGATCCAACGTCTGTTCCTGATATAAAAACAAGTCCCCAAAGCAAATAATATCTGCTTTACAGATAAAACCAAAAAAAATTTGACTTTTTCTTCAGTAGTAACATATATACTTTATTTGACACATTTTGTTCCTTTTAATATGAGATTAAAGGTATTAAAATACACCTCGTGATTGGAGAGATATAGAATGCAATGTCAAGCAAAATGGGCTTTTAATGGGTTTAAAGGGAGCCGAGTGTTAAAGAAAAAGTAGCATTTGAAATATTTGTTTTGTTTCTTGTTTAAACATAAATTTTTAACAAAGGATTAATCTTAATGTCTGTGATTTATCTGTGGCATTGTCATAAGATAAAACATAAAAAAAAAGTTGTCCAAACTTACTAACAACTTCTGATTTCCCAACCTTTGTGCTTTTGACTGGTTTTAATGGTACACCTACATCCATTCCTGGGGCTGCCATTGCCCTGCAGTGTTCCAGGGCTGAGAAACTGACCTTTACAACCTTCTCGTCCAGCCTAGAAAATCACGTTGCAGCAGCATTTTTTTTAACGACAAATGGAAATCAACACACAGAAAAGATGTGACTTAAAAAGATAAGAAAGATAGTGACAGAGCAAGAATAATGAAAGAATTGGACTGACTTTTACTGGCTGGAGAAAATTTAGAGAAGAGACGGGATGCAAGATAAAGGCTGATTTAGCTGTTATTGGGGGGTAAAGTGTGAAAAGTTAAGTAACGCTGCTTTTTAACTTGCCAACAAAAATAAAGATGATCATTTCAGCCCTAATTTTACTTTGTTTGAAGCTAATTCACATATATTAGTTTTTTTTAAAAAAACAAATTATTTTACGTCTCACTAACAAACACCAGTTGCTTGAGAGGTTTTTGACTCTACTGAACAGATAAAAATGAATCGTAATTAATCATTTTGTTGTGGGTACATTTCAGGGATGCTTGTGCTTATTTTTCATTTTCATTGCAGTGCTATTTTTATTATTTCATCTTAATAACAAAGCGCATGAACCGATTTCTCAGGACTTTGAAATAAGCCTGTGCCCTTTCTTTCTTCCAGGTAGAGAAAACCTGCAGCAGCAACCCATCGGAGCTGCTTCTCTACCCTGCTAAGGAACGGAGCACAACACCTTCCCCTTCACCCATCCCAAACTCCACCACGACCCAGACCTCAAACGCCTCCAACGACAAACCTTTACAGTACCCTGCTCCACACAGACCCCCCAGCGCTAACTCTGGATCTCGATCTCCGCAGTCTCCACCATCGTCCTCCCCATCACCCAGCCCTCCATCCTCTCCGGCAACCCTTAGTCCTGACCTGAAGCAGAAACTTGAGGAGCTGCTGGTGAAGTACTCCAATGGTTTGTGGGCCCACGCACTTCCCAAACTCTTCCAGGACACCTACAAAGTCAGTAACACTTTGATGAACTATCATCCACAAATCAGGTGCACTTTGATGATATTATTTTATTTTACTTATTTGCAAGACTAAACTGGCCAAACACGTCCTGGAGAACCTTGACCTCCTCTCTGACATCTGCACCATCGACTACCCGATGCCAGACAACCCAAAGAGGGCCATCCTGTACAGACGAAGCAGCATTGAAGGTAGCGAGGACGTGAACTGTAACAGGAGGAGCTCCTTGACCAGGGAAGAGGACCTGAAGGTGAGGAAGGAGCTGGGGAGGAGGCTCAGCAACCAGGCCATACCTCCTCTGCAGATCCCCAAAGAGGAGTATCCTTCTGTGCTAGTAGTGGAAGCAACCAACACCAATGGAGTCGTACTCAGGTAGGAGAGAATAGTATTGGCGAATGCAAAGCTTAGGTTTGATAGAAATCTCTTGTTGTCTCCTCCTCCTCCTCCATCAGGTACATTGGTGAGGGTTACTCCCAGGCGCAGGAGTCCATGGAGGACGAGATGAGGGAATTTTATGGCTTGAAGCAAAGCAGCCCAACTCCTCTGTCATCTCCTTCTTCAGGCCAGCTTGTTGCAGTCAGAGCTGAGGAGGAGGAGGAGATTCTGAGAGCACAAGTCTGTGAGGTTATGACTGAAAAAGTCAAGGTGAGAACTTGGGAACAGCAAGTGATCAAAGATGATGATGTGAGAAATCAGACTTCTGTTAATTACAACTATTTCCTAATCCTCGAGTAGACACAATAGTATAAAAGTAATAATAATAGTATAAAATCGCATATGTTCCGTCCTAAAGCTCCACCTGGTGAGGAAACTTTGAACCAGTTCGGTATGAGATCAGAACAGGATGCATACTGAGGTCATGACCTTTTATTACGCTTAATTTGAGATCAATGAGACAAATAGTTCCAGAGATATAGCCAAAAATATGATTTTTCGTAAATAACGAGCCGCCTGTAATTTCAATAATTGTAAAATTCGATACAGGTAAACAGGGATACAAAGTATCAAAATCAAATTAGAAAAATTGTTCAAGTTATCACACAAAGGATATCCGGTGGTGGTGGTAGACGCGTTGCTCCACGTTCGGGCGATGCTCCTTCAATAAGCTTCTCTTTTGAACGTAATGATGTGTTTTGTATGTTGCTATATATATCTATATGTATGCATGTTTAGGTGTACATGTTTGTCTAATGTCTATATTTAAATATGTGAATAATTTTTTATATGTATCAAGTTTATACATGCAGTGGTAAGCCAACAGTATGTGCAACTCTTTTTCACTTTGTCATTGGTAGTTGATCATGTAACTACTCACCTGCTTACACAGAGCAGCTGTGTCGCACCTCTTTAACAGCCAACTGAGCTTCCAAACATCTTTTGCCCTGACGAAGGGCTGAAACGTGTCTGCATGTGTTTAATAGATTAAGCCATGACCTATCTATATATACTGTCACTGGCCATGACACAATAAAGGCTTTTTAAATTTATTAATCCTCTAAGTTCCTCAGTAATTTTCTTAACTTTCACTGGAATCCCTCAAGAAGAAGCACTCCATGCAGCTTGTTTCTATGGATTGTAATATCATTAATAGAGTGAATACAGGACAGAACTGCTGTGTGATATTTACTTTTCTCTTCTAGGTATACTATGTAGATCATGGTTTCACCGAGGTGATCAGCAAAACCAAAGTGTTTGAGCTCCATGAGAAGTTCTTCAAGCTACCGTTCCAGGCGACCAAGTGTAAACTAGCCGGTGAGTCGTCATCAGAGTGATCCAAAAAAGACAAGTAATCTGGAAGAGAAATGTTCTGGGGTTGGAAAAAACGTTTCTGTCCACGTTCAGGCTTGGAGTCGTTCTGTCAAGAGCCCACAGTGCTAAAGAAGTTTGAGACCATGGCAAGTGGAAGGATCCTACTTGCCGAGATCTTACAGAGAGCTGACATCCCCCTCGTCGTTCTGTATGATACATCTCAGGATGACGATGTGAATATCAATGCAGCCTGCATGAAAGCCTTGCAAGACAAGACATTAGCAAGTACACTACAGGTACACGAGAGACCTTATGGTCATGTAGGTGGGGAAGTATGAAGCAAGCTGAACTCTTATGTGTCCTCAGGTGAACAGTGCTTATATGAACGTGACTGTCAGCAGCGTTTGCTCAGATGGAACGATTTACTGTCAGCTCCCCTCCAGAGGACTTGCTAAGATGATAGAGATACTGAAGAATATAGAGACGTACTTCCACTCACAGGTAAACATGTTTCTTGCAATTTTCATGGTATTTTCATTTTATTCAGAGGTTTTTATAAGGTGATCATGGAAAGTATTTTAGCTTTTATCATGTCAAATAACCATGTTCATTATGGATCACTTAATAGGCAGTTAAAAAGATATATTGTCCTAAGTGTTGTGTATTAAAAATACTTAACTGTGACATAGAGCATGCAATGTTTTTAATATATGAAAAGTGCTTTTTCGATAAAATTAGATTTAATTTGATTTTAATTAAGCCCAACTTTTTGGCATTTTGAATGTTTCAGCAGTGAGTCTCTCAGGCTAAACTGTTCCAGTAGAAACCTCAAGCTTGCTGTGATTCCTTCTTCTGTCACAGACATAAAAGCTCAGCAGCCTTTACGGTTAATGCAACTATTCAATGCAAAATTATTCTGCAGCTTTTCCAGAGTAGATTATAGAAAATAGTGTTCCAAACAAAAATTTATCTCCACTGAGATTTATAAAGGACTGACAGTTTACTGACCGTACTGTCCTTACTTGTGCCAAACACTTCCACTAAGTAGGTCCAGGATCAAAGTCAAGGTAAACTTCATTATCACAGAGGAGCAACATGACACCACAAATAAACACCAAATCACTCCAAGATGCCACACAAAAACAAAATAACACTCTTAAAGACAATAAAATGAACAAGGCGATATAAAAAGGGACAATGAGCCTTAACAAATTATTTGAAATTCAAATGGAGGCCGGGAACTGGCTATCTGTCCCAACATGCATGCAGATGGTGGCTCAGGTCAGATGCAACGCTTGTTACTTTCTTTTGTTTTACATCTGCCACGGTACTCTCATGCTTCTTTCTCCTGCTGCTCTAATTTCTCATTTTTGTACTTGCAGATGAAGTTGCCTTAAGTTAGTGCGCTTTTTATCACTGCACTGCTGATGCCTGTTATATGTTAATATGTGTAAAGTCCATAGATTTTGATTATCTTCTTGGTCAATAATAGAACAGATAAAAGTACAGATGTGGATGCAAATACTCAAATAGCAAATGTATGTACAAAGAAAGAAGTTAATTCAGAGGTTATGAAGAAGAAAGAATGAATTAGATCAGTGGTTACCTATTGTATGTTAATCAAATGTAAAAATAGTTCAAATAATTCTCAAGGTGTATATTTGAATAACTGTCTTAAAATCATTTTTAATACACAGGTTTTAAAAATGAAGAACATATCGTGTTATAGCAAAAAGTAATGATAAAATAAGTTGTACTGTATCTGTGCTACAGGTGATTGTTTGCTCCTGATTGGGTTCTCTGTGTGCAGCACTATTCTCCTAACCAAAAAATGGGAATATATATTTTTCAAGCAATTGAAGAATTTTAATTAAACTCATCTTACTAAAAACAAGTTAAAGCAGGGTGTTATTTTAAGCACAACATGTGGTGGTTAGTGAGGAGGAGGGATTTTGTGAATGCATGAATGGTGTGTTGCTTCCCTGCAGCAGTGTTGTGGACAGAATGAGATTAGATTGTTAATCTGGAGTTAAGACATTGCCAAGGCACTTTATCTCTTAGCAGCGTGGTGGATTGGATGCTCCTCTAGGTGCAGAGGACATTAACATTATACTTCAGTGCTTCAGTAAACATTGTGAAAAATCCCTTTATTTTACTGGTTAAAGATTAGATTTAAGACTGAATGCAGTTTTTAAATAAAAGATGTTTAAAAATAAACCTGAAATGAACAGTGGGAAACATTTTATTATGTCACTCATGAAGAAACTGAACCAATCCAAAGGACGTTCTGGCACATTTAAGACAAATATTGCCATTTTATTTATTTATTTTAATTGTGATGTGATCTACTTTGTTCCAGGTAACTTCAGAGTTCCTGGTATCCACACCGTTCTGTGGGAAGGAATGTTTGGCTCGTTATAAAGGCAAATGGTCCCGTGTAGAGGTAAGATGGTTATGCTCCCTGCCTGACTGTGAATTACTAAACATGCTGGCCTGACAAAAGAAATAAAGCAAAACAAGTGACAGGTAGATTTCCCTCTTTTAACTTTGGATCAAAGTTATGTGAAAATAAATGAACATCACAAACTAATCAGCTATCAAATAACGCAAACAAATGACAGAATAATGAGGGAGAATAATAGCAGTGATGAATGTTGAGTTGACGTTCCTGAACCCTCAGCTAATTTGTGATTGGTAGATCACCAACCTGCATGGCAGCAGAGTGTTGGACATCCTGTTCATCGATGTGGGCGTCCAGGCTTCTGTAGAGGTGTTTGAGCTGAGGGAGATCCCACCTCCGTTCCTCCGTGACCTCATGGCCATCCCACCACAGGTCAGAATCTAACATGTTTCTGGACAGATGATGAAAAGAAAAAAAATCCTGAAGTCTTGTTACTGGTTAGTGTCATTAAGCCCTGTTTATGAAAAAAAAACAAGTGACATCCCTGCATCATGTGTTCAGGCCGTGAAGTGCTGTCTAGCAGATCTTGCTGTCAGTGTTGGATCTTGGACTCCTGATGTTGTGCAGTGGCTGCGGGAGAAAGTGCTCAACACCACCGACTGCAGTATAAAGGTAAACCGCTTTGCAGTTTTAATGTCCACCAGTTATAGTTTTGACAACTTTCTACAGATGTATATATTTAGGATATGATTAT
>JBAMHX010000006.1:4921340-4946048 GCA_037177515.1 Pseudomugil tenellus | reverse complement strand
TAAAGTAATTGTAATAGCTACCTGAGGCGCACGGTGTACAGGTGTCGGTCTGCATGAACGTCTTTGTCAGAAGAAATGCGTAGTAATGTAAAAGTTGTAAATCTGTTGTTTCTAATGGAGAAAGTGTTTTTTGAGCCTCACTTTATATACACCAGCAGTCAAAAGTTTGGACACACTTTCCTATTGGATTTAATGGGAAAGTGTGTCCAGACTTGACGGGTGGTGTAATGATAATCCTGATTCTCTGATCAGTCTTGGTTTTTTTGTCCACCGTACTGGTGGAAATGTATGAATTGTGTTTCTACTGGAAAAGACATTTATGTTTATTTTACATAAACATTAGGAATTAGTTGTGCTGAAATCAGTAGTTTACTATTTTGCTCCATTTTGTCAGTGAAATAAGTCGATGCTGAGGAAGGGAAAAAACTTTTTTCAAATAGTTGAGTTGATTTATTAGTACAATTTCCTGTTTTTAAAAAGACTACTAGACCAGGTTTCAGGAAGTCATGTGACAAAAATGTAAAACCAAGCAGGAGACAGAGTTCCTCATGAATGGGAGAAATTATACGTGCCTTATCGGGAGATCCTGTGGAAGAGAACAACCTAGAATAAATAGAAAAAATGAGATCCGAGAGATTAAAGAGGGCTGATGTGAGAGAAATGATAAAAGATGAGAGCATGATTTTATTAATTAGTCTCGTCTGATCCTGATTTTTCATCCTTTTTCCTCTGCTTTGAGCTGGAGATGTTTATTTACTTCCAGTCCTTCGTCTGTCCCAATACTGTCCCCTAAGACATTAAAGGGAAGACTGTAAACAGTGAGGTCAAATCTTAAACAGTCCTCCTTTTCCTTTTCTTGTCATAACAGATAAAAAGTCGCTACGCAATCTTTTCACTCATGCCCACCAAGTGCAGCATAAACAGACTTCAAAGTTTTGACCGTAATGATTGCAGCACTGGCTGCTGATTGGACAGTTGACATGTTTTCTCCTGGCATGGAGAGGAACGTGAACTCTTATCACCACCTGCCTGCAGCAGGGTGGACGGACAGACAGACGGAGGTGGCTTTCCTGTGTGTTTTGAGGCAGGATTTCCTTCAGTCTGTCCTGTAATGCTGCGTCCCTCTGCTCGCCCCGTGGCCTCTCACTTGACCTGAGAACATGGTCGCTTGCCAAAACTCCTTCATCCTGCATGAGACTGAGGAAGCTGCTGCTCCACTGTACATACAGGTGTACCAGTGTAGTAACACATATATACTGCTTTTACTTTTTTACATGCAACCAAAAACATTAGTATTATATTATGGATTATGTCCATAATTGCTTCTATCACTTGATCATAAAATGCAGCAAACATGATTTGCATATAGAAACAGGATCTTGTGTTTTTATGTTTGCAAAGCGACATATTTTTGTTCAAGCAGAAATAAGCTCGTCAGATTTTAGTGCTCAGCCTTCTTTGCACAAAGTTTAAAAGTTTGTTTTGTATTATCAGTAAGGAAACTGCGGAGTGGCAGCTCTGCTCCCTGCTTTTTCCTGCTATATCGAGGAAGTTTTGCAGCTTGTACAATCTCCTTCCTCGGTTTTCACATGGAAACGTTCTATCGGCCTGTGCTGTATTTTTTTCCACTTTTAACATCCTTGAGCTGGAGCTCAGGATGTTAATGACGCAGTGCTAAACATTTGTCATAGCCAAGGAATATGTTGTAGGGGTGTAGTGTGCATTTAGGGAGGACTGTGACTTGTTTGAGTTGGCAGCATGTTGGCCTCTTGGTATTGAGTGAGAACGGTAACAAAATGATGGTTAGCAGATAAAGACCTTGAAGCAGGTTCACGCAGTTGTTTACAAGAGTCCAGCATGTGGGCTGCTGTTGTATAACAGACCTGTCGATCCTACTCGAGGCTGAAACATGTCAGACCTGGACTGCCAACACTGATGCATAGAAAATACATTTGCAAATCTAATGAGCGACATTTTTTAGTAAGTAAGTAGTAAGTAGTTAGTAAATGGAGTGATTTGCTAGTTTTAGAGCAGAAGTGGGTATTGGCTGGACGTAGCTTGACAAGATGTTAAGGAGATATATCCTCAGCATAGGACTGCAGCAGCAGTGAGCAAAAATGTTTAAGTATGAACTCCCACAATGTTTTAGGTAGTGGTGAATGTATCCTTAATCACACAGTCCTGTTACTGACCTCCCACCAGTATAGTGTGGTGTTCTCCAGTTAGAGCCTTTGTTTTACTTACTCTTGCATTACTTTCCCCCCATTTTTCATTGTCATCTGATCATATTCAACCCGTGTTTTCATGCATGTTGTGTGTTTTTAAAGAATTAGAGGTGACAATTCCTGGTCCAGAAAGTAAAATCATTCTGACCAGTTAGTGAAAACACCTGTTCTAAATGTGCAGGTAGATGCAAAAACATGGCAGGACTTTTATTTTAATGCTCCTTGTTTCCTGTCTTTCATTACTGGACGAATTGATTAAGCCATGTGTGTATGACCATCGCTGCTGTGGTTACTGAGTTTGGGCACATCTGGATTAACCAGTTTGTCCAGTAAAGAAAGACAGGAAAACAATTAGTGGAGCTGTGTATAAAGCCCTGTGTAAACTGTCACAGGAATAGAAACATCACTAAATTAATGACTAATTCAACATCAAACTCTTTTGGATTTATCAAAAGCCTTTATTAAGTCATAGTAATGTCACACAAATTCACAAGTGTTTAAGACATGTCTGGCTCAGTTTGGTGTGTGTGTGTGTCTGCAAGTATGTCTGCGTGAATTCTCTAAACAGTGCAGTTATAAATAAATGACCACAAAGAGAAGGAAAGGTGTACGATAATATTGCAACAGGAAAAATAGATTTCTCATTTTAAGAGGACAAAAGAAAAAAAGTTGTTCAAAGAGAACATTTAGCACCATCTATCCCATCGTCGTAATCAACAGATATCGTAAAAATCTCATCTAAAAGTCCCCTACATAGTAAAAAAAATTTACCATTTCTCAAAACACTTTGGAAAAAAGTCATTTAGTTTTTTTCCTTAATGAGAATACAAACACAGCATTCCATTAGTCATCTTCTCTACATGAGCAGTGTGTCTATCATCTACAGGAAAGGTGGTGTTATATTCAAGATAAAGATTTCATATATATATATCAGGAAAGGAAAAAAAAGCAGGAGATGAGGCAAGCACCAGGAAAAACAGCAGCCTCTACTCCCACCGACGTACAAACTCCACATTTCTGTCCCTACAGAACTGTCGACATGGAAAAAAGAAAAGAGTAAAAATGTACAACCCTCTTAAAGAGGGAGAACATCTATATCCAATAAATAGAGGAAACATTTTAAATTAAACGTACAATGGTGAAAAGGAAAAGCTTTAGTCTGCATATTGGAACAAAGAGGTAAAACACACACACCAAATGACAATGTTTTTCTTTTTTTCAAGCGATAATTCACACAGATGCAAGAAACATAAAAAACCTGATGTGTGACAACTGAATATCAATCTCCAAAAGAAACAAAGAATTTATAAAAACAAGATTTACAAGCTTCAAATGACCCCCGCCCCCTTAAAAAATCCAGCTGCTAAACCCGTATCTTTTGAAGCAATCCAAACAATTGTATTTTTAAAATTCTTAATGCTTTAGAAAAATGTTCATATCTCTATTATTAGTATTTTCATTTTCTCTCTTTTCTAAATACAAGGCCAATGTGGTATATATCTAGGCTGATCTAGTTCAGAAAAAAACAAATAAATTATCTTAAAAAAGACAGCACCCCACGAAATTTCAAACAGCATGTACAAATTTCAGTATTCAAGACAAGAAAAACACGCCACTGAAACCATCAACTACCCTCCACAGTTTGTTCAATGGCAGCACCAGCTGCCCTGTTGCCAGGGTTTTGCCAGAAAGCACCATCTGAGAGTAAACTGGTATTTTATTGGCGGCTTGGTATTTCTTTTTGTAAACAGTAACGAGTAAACGTTTTCAACTGGCTGTTCGGCAAGTTGTCGCAGTAGCAAAAATGGTGGTAAATAATGAAAGGGTGAGTTGACAACCAAAGTGATGACTGTCTTTTTGGTTATGGCTGAGGAAACACGGGTGTGGAGCTCTGTCACCGGGGGGCCGATGCCTGGGGAACGTAAAAAAACAAAGTTAATAAATAACTGGATTTAATCCTTAAGCTTCAGATGATGGACGAAGAGAGAAATGTCTGCTGACCAGGCTGAAGGAATCATAAGAGTTCATGAGCTCCTCGATGCGGTACTGCTCCAGCACCACCACGTTGGTCAGGTTGGGGCTGCGCTGGCGTGCACAGTCCTCACAGTGAACCACATACGTCTTCCTGCTGCTGCTCTCGCATGTAACAAACAGCAAATCAAACACCTCCACCTGTGACAGGAGGGACATGTTACACTTCAGTGGTCTATCAATTATCAAAGCAAATGATCAATTGGCAGTAACAGGTTTGAGTTTGCTTCTTTGTCCCCGTCTGCATGGTGACCATGTTTCCTGTTTGTACATTTTGGCCCAGTATAGAGAAGTCACGTCACTGGACAAAGACCTTGTTAAGATGATGTAGTAGTACAGCAGCTGCTCTCAGTGCTTCTTTACTATTTGTTCTTTGGCTCGAGGTGATTTTTAACCATCAAATTCATTCCCATGACTATATACAGTTTGTTTCAAGGACTACGTACCCAAATAGAGAAAGTAGAACATGACACAAATGTGATTTAAATTCTGATGTACCTTATTGTAGTAATATCTGGGTAATCAGTACTTTAAACATGTACAGAAGCAAATCTGTAACTCACATCACACTCATTGCAGTAGTATGCAGGCTCGTCTTTCACTCGACTCTGATAGGAAATCTTTTTGCCTTCAGCCACCAGCTGGTCCCGTAGGATCTGGATGTGCTTCATGGATTGCAGCAGACAGTGTCTGATCAGAAGATAAAGATCAGGGTTAGCAAACATTAACACGGTTTATATGTAGGAGTTGTGATGATGCCGAAGGAACCATTTCATTAAAGATTTCTTTAAAGAACTGGAAGATACTTACTTGATCATCTTGTAGGTGTCGTTGTCGGTGATTTTAAGCGTGCGGGCAACATTCCAGGACACGTGAATCATGGGAACGATGGACTTGACTTTCTTCACCTCATTCCACTCAAACCTTTCCAGTGCCAGCTGATACTGGTAAGCTGCACGTGTGGAAGAATTTGGAAGAATAAATGAAAAGTGTAGCGGGTGTAATCTAGATTTAAACCAGTAGATTGTTTGCTCTTTACCATTGAGAGGCCCGACGTTCCAGGCAATGTTGTTGCACCAGCCCACTGCCTGAACCCAGTGAACAGTCCCAGCGTTGATCCACACCAAGTCTCCAGGACGCTGGATGAAGCGATACACGGGAATGTTGGCGTTGTAGAGGTCCTCCAACACCGGCCACCAGGACCCTGTCAGGTAGTCTACTCCGTGCCTGAGTACATAAGGAGTCAATCAGAAGGTGCCAGACTTTCACTGTAATATCTGCATTTAAAAAGTTTACATAATAATGAAAGCTGAATACTTTTACGCACTTTTCACAGAAGTCATTGATTGCCTCCCAGTAGTTCTCATGGACAGAGAACCACTCACAGTCTCCGGGGCCAATGTTGATGTTGACAGAACAAAAATTGTTGTTCTCCTGGTGACCTGTTGATTAAAGACAGATTAGTATGAGTTAGTGATGCACGATACCGATAATCTATATTTTTCTGCCTGTCATGACCGAAAACAGATAAATTATCGATATTTTTATGTTTACTATATTCTGCAGTTTGTGCTGGATGCAGTGATTGAAAACGGTTATTTAAGAAGCTCTGTATCTGTAACACCAAACAAATAGTTTAGGTTCTTCAAATGTTCATTTTCTTTCTTGTTGTAGCAGAAAAATGTGGTCATTCAAATGAAGTGCATCCATTGAAATTCAGTAACAGATGTACGGCTTATCTACAAAGGTATCTGTGTTTAAGTAGGAACTTATATGTACTGACAAAATAAATAAATATCTGTTGATAATATCGGCCAAGTTTTCCGATACAGATATATAAAAAATAGATAAATATCTGCCTATACTGATAATAGCACCGATATATCGTGCATCCCTAGTATGAGTCATCAGTGACAGTCTAACTAATGGTGTATGTTTTTAATTAAAGGCCAATCCAGGTGTATTCTAGTCGGTGTCTTAAAGCAGGAATACATGAAAAACCAACTTTCCTGGTCTCATTTATTTAAATGTTTGTGTTCTGTACCTGGTGTTCGGCTTCCCGGGACCTTCATGTAAAGCTGGACAGTGTTCATGCCGAGGATGGTGTGTCCAACATGGCTCAGCATGTTTCCGCTGGATGCTACACGCATAAATGCTGGAAGTTTCTGTAACTCCTGAAGCTGTGCTTTCCACCTGCAAAGAGAGATGATAGACATTAGCTGTTTTTCTGATGTAATGCAGCAATACGCTGTTGTGTGTTTAGAGTCATGTGATGAATGTGCTCACCTCTTGGGATCAGATAGATCAATATTGGTACCAAATTTAATGATCTTCCCAATAGTTTTCTGCTCTCCACTGAAAGAATAAGACAAAAATTAGGGAAACATTGCAAAACTCCCAAATCTAAGCAGTGAATCTTCACATTTTACTTACTTGCTACTTTCTTTAGAGCTGTCCTTGTTCATCTCAGCGCTGATGTGAGACTTTTTCTCATCGTCATCTTCCTCATCACTGCCTTTTTCCTCCTGAAGGGACAGAAAACATTTTCATCCTGAATTCCCAACATTCTGTTTAAGGTAAAACAATATGCGTGAAATAATCCAAGTTAACTTAAGCTTTGTACCTGCAGACTCTCTTGGAAGCTGGAGGCCTGGTACTGGGCATACTTGGCGATGGTGGTGTAGGAGCGACTGCTTTCACAGGGCCATGTCTGACCCGTACCACTGGGGTCCCAGTTCTCATCAGCGGGCTGCTGGACTTGAGTCCTCACTTCCACTGCTTGGTCTGCATTTGCCTCCACAAGAGACTTTGTAGAAAACAATCCCAAGTCTGAACAGATAAAGAGGAAAAAATGACTAAATTACAGGTAGATGTGTGAAAACAGCATCTCCTTCATCCAGAAAATATCACGACAACTTTTATATGAATGTTTAAATGGAAACGTACTCAGTCGAAGAGATCCAGCCAGTCCTCTGATGACAGTAACAGGATTCTTGGGGTCTGTACAGAACTGCAACAGCACCGGGGAAAAGGCATCCCTTTTACTTTCAAGCTGCAATGAAGAAGAAGAGATTTCCAGTCACCACAGGAGGGCAGCGCATGCATATACAACACTCATACTGGAACCCAGTGGATCCAGATTAGAAATGATTACTTGAGATGCGTTACATGTCGGTGTGATGACTTACATAGATGCTGGGTGTAGGAGGATTGAGTTTCTCTTTAGGAATGGGTTCCTCTGCAGATATGAGCGGTTTCACAGAGAAAGCAGGAAGCAGATATGATTCCTTGAATTTCCCTTTGACTCGAGCTCCCCTAGAACAGAAGGAACAAAGGAATTAATTTATGGCGATGCCATAAAATACTACTCAGATTTTATCTGACTTCAGTTTTTGTTTAATCCCTTTTATGTTGCAGCGTTCTTACTTGCAGGCTCGGATGATTTCACTTGCACTGTTCTTAATGCTGATTTCTGCCAGAGGAATCCTTTTCTCCTCCACCTCAGAGGCGATGAAAGTCTCTCTGTCCCCACTCTCCACTTTGATCAAGCGAATCTTCAGCTCCTTGGGCGGCCCGTCAGACAGCGCCTTTAATTTCAACAAGTCAGTAGGGCCCAAGGACGAAGCAGAATCAGGATTATTCTGTTCAGAACATCTTTCTCCTGAAGTTGAGGTCCATTCTGGATGTTCTCCTTCACTGGTGGAATTGGCACCAGATGCATCTTTCCGCCTTTTCTTATCCATGTCATAACTCTTCTCTGACCCCCTCCTCTGGAGACTGAGGTCAGCAAAAATCCTGCGATCCTTTTTGTCTTTGCGACTCTTTCTGTCCTTGTGTCGCTTATGGCTGGAGCTGGAATGGGAAGATGAGGAAGATGATGAAGAAAGGTCATCTCTGTTGTCTCTGTGCTTCTTCTTCTCTTTTTTGTCTTCATGCTTCCTGCTACCGTGTTTCCTTCTCTTCTCTTTTGCCTTGTGCTCCTTTATTTTATTAGATTTGTGTACACCATCAGGTTTGCCATGGTTACCAGATTTATCATGGGAATGTCGACTAAGCATGACTTCGCAGCTCTTCCCCATTTCCTTTAAAGACTCAGAGATGGTTGTTAACTCTTTTTCCTCCTTGATCAACCTGATGGGTTTTACGGTTGGAATATCCCTCTTTGTGATAGAATTTGTTTCATCCGTTTCTCCATCATCTGTCCAGACATCACTGTCTTCTATTTTCAGTTTTTTGTCTTCAAGCGATGAACGAGGGGAAGACTTTAAGGGTGGGACGGTAGGACTGAAAGGTGGGTTGGTGGAATCTGATGTGGGAGAACTGCCTTGCTGTTGGCAAATATCAGGACCCAGCGACAGCGAGGACGAATATTTCACACCGACCACGGCGGATGGAGGCGGTCGGCCAAAAGGCCCGCCTCGGTAAGCATACTTCTGATTCTCCAGGACCGCTAGGGACTTGCACATGGCGTTTACCCCCGTTTGGTGGAGGTGGGGTCTTTGAGGAGGCGGAGAACAAGACGGAGCCTCAGAATCTTCATCCGATTCCTCGTCAGCCTCACTTTTTGTCTGTTCAGGAAGGCCGTAAAGTTTTGCCAGGTCACTATGGCGATAGTTGGTGTTTGCTCCTCCCGTTTCCAAGTCCACAGACGGTTTAGTGTTCAGAGGAACTTTTACAGAAGCTCTGAGGAAGTCCTCGTCCTCCTCGTTGAGAGACGATGTTCGGCTGCAGGGGGAAGCCAGAGAGCCTTGGCGACTGAGCACTGGGGGGCTCGCATTTGATCCAAAGTCTTCCTGATTAGGTTGATGCTTTGATGCTGGAATGAGGTCTGGGGCACACAGGTAGCTCTTAATAGACTCAGCACCAGGTGTAAAATGATCAAAGAGACCTTTAGAGCCGCTCTTTTCATTGTTGTACATTTCCTCCTCTTTTTGGATGGACTCATCCAGCATCGCCATGATGTTCGCCAGACCATCAGGAAGCATCGTCGACATGTCAGAGGGCTCCTCTTCAAACTGAGCGCTGTTGGAGTCGGCGCTGGTATCTTCCAAACTCCTCTCTGTTGTGTTCTTGTTGTTGAGGCTCCTGGTGGAGGATGAAAGTGGTGGTGGAGGGTTATCTCTAGAAAAAGCCTGATAGAGTTTTGGGGGTTCTCTAAGTGCCAATGTAGGGAGGGGGTCTCTCTCTCTGGCTAAGTCTTTGGATAGGTTGGGTGCTGCTTGCATTGCAGGGGGCTTATGGGGGTATACCGGCTGGCTCATCCCTGAGGTATTGTGTGTTGATGAGGGATTGAATGTCGTTCCGCCATTGTTGCTCCACATCTCCCTCTGTCTTTGCTTCTCTCTGGCGTACTCTGTCTGAGGAGTTAGAGGAGGTGGTCGAAGTCTCTCTGTAGGACTGCTGGTGGTGGGTGCGTGGGCAGACGGGCCGGGGACACCACCACGGCTAAGCCAGGGGTAGGGGGGAGAAGCCTGGGAGGTTGGGGGTGGTGGACCTGAAGGAAGTACGGGAACAGAAGAGAGGGGAGGAGGTGGGGGTGCGGAGGAGGTGTTACCAGAGAGAAGTTTTTCCAGGTTTTCAATAGCGGTCTGTTCTTTTCCTTTTTCGTTGCAGAGTGTGGCCTCTCTTTTCTCTGCCTCCTTCCTCTCCATCTTCATTTGCCTCGTCTTTTCTTCTTCCTCCCTCTGCAGTTCTTTCTTCCTTCTCTCCTGTCTTTCAACCTCCCTCCTCTTCCTCTCCTCCTCTTGCTTCTGCCACTCTCTCCTTTTTCTTTCCCGCTCTTTTTTCTCCCATTCTAATTTTTTTCTCTCCTCCTCTTGCTTCTCCTCCCACTCTCTCCTCTTCCTCTCCGACTCCAGTCTCTCCATTTCTCTTCTCTTCTCCTCTTCTTGCTTTCTCTGCCTCTCCTGTTCTTGCTTCGCCCATTCTCTTTGTCTCCTCTCCTCCTCTAGTTTCTCCATTTCTCTCCTTTTCCTCTCCTCCTCTTTCTTTTCCTGCTCCTTTCTCCTTCTTTCTTCATCCATCTTTTGTTTAATTTCCCATTCTCTCTTCTGTCTCTCCTCTCTTATTTGTCTCTCTTGTTCCTGTTGGTCCTGCTTCCTCCTCTCCTCAGCTTTCATGTGTCCCTCCAGCTCTGCGTCCAGTTTGTCCAGAGCCTCCTCAATGGACTGAGGGACAGAGATCAGAGATTGTGGATGATTCTGATGTTTAGAGTACATCTTAGTTGCGGCGGCATCTGGCTGATGACCCAGTCTGGAGGAGAAGCCTGCTCTGGATGTTTGAGAAGAAGGGTTTACAGAAGGGAGAGAAGCTGGGCAGTACGTGGGAGAAGAGTTGGAAACTGGATTTGAAACTGTACTTGTAATTACACTATCCCCTGCCCTCTGGTGCCCTGAGGAGAAGAAAGATGAGGAGAATGGTGGAGTTTGTTCCATTTCAGCCTGAGGATAGTATGACATCTTGCCCTTTATAGGCTGAGACTTTGTTGAGACTTGGTGTTGAGATCGGTGCTGCGCCTGTTTCTGAGAGTGACTGGCAGTGTGAACTGGGCCTCTCTGACAACCAGTCTGCAGCAGAGCATCCATCTGAGATTTGGAGCTAGTTATAGCGCTGGTGGAGTTATGGGACCCTGGTCCCATGACCCTCTGCCAATTGGCATTACTGTTGCCATTCACAGTGTAGCCAGCAGGGGGTGATGTGGTCACCGTGGAAACGCCATCTATAGGTATACTGTGGGAGCTGCTGCTGGTGTTATAGCGTCTGATGGAGCAGGGGGTCTGGGATACGGGAGGATTAGATGTAATAACCGGTGTTCGAGTTGGATTGGTGGAGGGCAGAGAGTCTACAACCTGATTGTGGCTCTGCTGGCGCTGAGGTAGCAGATCAGGAGCTCTGTAGATGCCCGACTCCTAAAGAAACAAAGAATGTTAAATTAGTAAACATAAACCACAGACGTGATACTCAGGTGTGTATCTACACATCTAATGAGCAGCTGCATGAATGATGTGTACTCACCAGGGAGTGACCGGTGGATCTGCTCTGGTGTCTCCAGGCCTCATGGGGGCCGCTTTGCTTTTGCTGAGGTACTGAGGTGCTGCTGGCAGGATGAGGACCCTGGTGCCCCAGCCCTGGGTGAGGCTGGAAGTGGCTGTAAGGCACACTGCTGCTGTTGTTCCTGTTGCTGGTTGCAGAAGCATTTGCTGGTGATGACTGAGCTTTTAGGTGACAATCTCTCTCCCCCCTGGTTGGAGTAAATTCTATGTGAGAGGTAGCTTGGCTGCCACCCTGGCCTCCATTATGGGGGCCTCTCCTGTTGTGAAGACCACGAGGCTCCATGGCCTGGCATGGAGGTGCTGGCTCTCGCTTTGAACTGGGACTTGGGTAAGAGGAGTGAGGGGAGTGATGGCTTACAGCTTGAGGTTGTAATGTGTCTTTCTGGAGCTGAGGAGCCCGTCCCTGGTTATAGCTTCCTGGAGAGGAGGTCGGTGAAGGGGAGATATTGGAAGGGGTGGAGGAGGATGGAGAAGATTTTGGGGTGTAGCTTCCCGTCCCCTTTTTGTTTTCCTGTAAAGCAGTGGAAGCATAAAAAGATAGTCAACATTTAATTTTGGGAAAAGGGAAAATTAAATCAATTTGTCTTGCCTGCCTACTAAATATAATTAATTTATCTTTATAGCATCATTAAAGGTTTCCTTACTCATTACGGTCAATAGTGAAATATTTGCTGGAAAAGAAGGTGAATTTTTATTACGGTTCAGACCTGAAATTCCTGCGATGGTGAGTTTTTGTAGTCGGAGGTGTGGGGCTGCCAGGGAATACTGCTGTCTTTGTGAATTGGGTTCCAAAAGGCAGGTTTTGGGGGAAGGTGGTTAGCTGGGGGCTGCTGCTGAGATAGCAAAGACTGGCCAGTACCAGAGAAACGCAGGAGCCCAGGGTGCGATACCTGCACAGGTAGTGGGACAAATCTGAGTTACAGGCATGACAAAGCTGGAAATATCAAACACTGCGATCCAAATTGACACTAAATATTTTTTTAATCAACTGGAAATATTTGAGGCTGATGTACCTGATCTGAATTCTTCTTCCTCTTGCTGGGGCTGGGACAGTCCTCGACAGCAGGCCGGGAGGATGAGTGCAGCGATGCCAGAGGAGTGTGTTGAATCACAGAGTGCTCTCCCAGTGGAGGGCCTGGTCTCTTCAACTGACCACCAAGCATCTTCCCTGAAAATGTCCTCTGTTGTGGACAGAAAAATGACAGTGAAGACAGTTGCTGCAACAACTGCAGTGTCAGCTCTTAACAATTTGTTGTATATGTAACAGCTCAGATGGCAGCTTTTACTGGGGTGTGACTGGGGATTTTTATGTTTCTATATGGATGATGCAACAACACCAAAGCCAATTAAAAGAGCCCCTACCTGGTGCACCTGAGCCCACATTTCATCTCCCAGCAATGGCGCACCCCGGGGAATGTGCTGCTCCTGAGGACCCCCAAACTAAAAAAGACAATAAAACCAAAGTGAAGTCACTTCTTTCCCACAACAAAACCCTAAATGATATCATCTGTAGCTTCGTTCTTCACCTTCAGCAGTGGGTTTGATCTGCTGGGAGGAAGATGTGAGTTAGGGAGAGGCCCGCTGCTGCCTGCATAGCCTCCACTGTGAAGACGCATTGAGTGCTCATTGGGCAGGGACAAAACAGGATGGCCTTGAGGAGAAAGATGGGATTCATACAGCTCCCATGCTCTGTGAGGAGGTGGAGGATGAAGATGGTGAGGAGGAGGTCTCTGCTGCTCCCTCTGCATCCCTGGTAACATGGCCTGTGGGAGCTCAAGTTTTTCTCCTCCTCTCATCGGCCTAAATATTCAACACAAGCATTAAACATGGTCACAACGATGAGAAAAAAAGTCAAACCGTTTAATCACAGCGGATGTCAAACTGGGAAATCTTGGTTCTTACCCATTACTGAAATATTTACTGTGAGGGTTCAAGCCACCCATAGGTCCAGGAGGTAGATGGGAAAGTAGCTGGTGTTGGTTCATTGTAGGTGAACACCTGATGAGAAACAGCCGGTAAGGTTTTTCAGTATTTTATAGCCTTAAAGCTGAAGTGTTCTTGGTGGATAAAAGTTAGCAAAGAGGTTTGTAAAATATTGTGTATGTGTTATGACTACACACCTGGCAGGTGGCTGCCAGGCGCGGCCGCTCATGGGAGGCCATGGGCCCCGGTTGAGTCCGTCCAGAGGGAAGGAATCCCGTGTGCCTCGCCCGCCTAACTGCTCTACTGCGTGATGCATCCAGCCTGTGAATTAGAAATGGAGTCATTGCATCATTAACACACACAAAAACCAACTACACATCTTTAAAATGTGTGATTTCAAAAGAATCACTTGAAGGTTTCAATTAAAAATAAACTCAAAAGATGTTGTGAAGACCATAAAACAACTATATTTGGTTAAATTGCAGGCGTTTAGGGAGCTCTTACCAGACTAGCAGTATGTGTGAAGCCCTCCACTGCAGCACAGAGAGGGCCTCACTCCAACACTGAGAATATTAGACTCCTGTCTTCTGCACCAAAAACCTAAAAGCCAGCTGGCTGCAGAGAAATAAAAAAAACCATGAGAAGAAACAAACAAAATGCTTCACATTATACAGGCTAGTTATAAGTTACATGCATGTGTCAGCAGTGAGGGGATTGTATGAGTATTGGACAGGAGTGAAGACTGGATAAACTCTCCTTGTAAATAATAATTTACACATTCTGATTACTTCTTTGTTGCTGGCAGCTTATATTTCAGCCTCTAGGAGGCGACAGCAAGATAAATGGAACAAAATAGGATTCTGATACTTCTGAGGCCCATATGGCTCAGTGGGAAGCTCACCTATGAAGACGGACCTGGCATTACTGTAATCCTTACCATGAGCATTGTGATAGCAAGAGACATGAGGAAAGACTAAGAGTGAGAGGCTTTGGTCGCCTGCCAAGAGTGTGCGACTCTGGAAGTGATCCAAGCTGGATGGTTGAGTGTGGCCAGTGCTGTTTTAGTGTATGTGAGCGAAAACTGCTCTCTTAAGTGGATGATTATGTGTGTGTGTGTGTGTTGCACCACTTTAGAGTGTGTATAAAGAGTATGTGCCCAGTAGATACACTAAGGTTTAATCTCATTACAGCAGGAGTGATGGAGAAGAGGGGGGTGGGGGCAGCGACAGACGGTCTGAACAGGATGGAAGGATAGATTAAAGGAGAGGAGATGCTGGATGGAGGGAGGTAGAGAGGAGAACAAGAGCAGCGCCAATGAAAAACACCCACACACCTTCCCACACAGACACTGGGAAAACACAAAGGAAAATGGTTAAGGGGTATAATGTAAAAGAAGCTTAGAGATGACTCTTTTCTCTCCCTGCTTTCTGTTGCACCAAACACACCAACATGCACTTGAAAAGAAACGTGTCAAAATGTAAAGACATCAGTTTCAAATGCAACACAAGAGGTTTATGACAAAATCGGAGAAGGATGATAACATTAAAAACAAAAATGAGTAATACCACAGACGACTGAAGGTGTAAAGATTAAACCAGCAAAACCACTTGTATTAAAATGTCTTAATAATGGTATCATGTCTCCATGACAACATGGATCCCATGTTTAAAGTTATTCAATAGATTAAAGTCATAAACGCTCACCAACAAACATTGCATCATTTAGAGAGCAACAGACACGCAGGTTATGATTCATTTCTCTTAAAAGTAGAGCTCTCTTCCACAAGCCGTCCTGAATTAGCACTGGACATACGCAGAACTTCCTCCCACCAGTTCCTCTTCTCTTCCTTTCTTCCTCCCACCGACTCTGGATCTCTCCATTTAAAGCCCTTCTGTGTATATTTCAGTTGTGGGGAGAGTTTGTGTGTGCTGACATACTCATACGCCTCCCTCTCTATCTTTTCTATTCTACCTCACAGTGATCAGTGTTCAGCAGGCGCTGCTGCGAGGTGAAGATAGTCTGGTGTTAGTCTGCAAACACACTCATGCAGCGCATACCTTTTAGAGTAGCACCAAGTTATTGATTCACAGTTGTGTTAAGTCTCAGCTTCAGCTGCCAATCATATCTCTGGGGTCTCTGCAGTCCTGAAAAACAAAGAAAGCCTTTGTTGTCAAGCTGTCATGAACACAACATGACGCCAGCTGTAAACAACAGTCAAAGGGTTTGTGTCTTGCAATTTCACAGCATATGATTAAGAAAGAGCTAAAGGTGGTCTTTCCTTTATGTAAGAACCGAGAAGCTCTACCTTGCTTCACCCTGACAAGAAATAATCCCCACCAGCAACCCGTCTGGTTTTAAAGCAGTGTGGAAAACCTGAGGGCGGCTCAGAGGAAGAGAGTGGTGGCCAAAGGGGCTCTTGTTTTCTCGGCCCCTCATTTTCTTCTCACACCGACACAATGGTGAGACTGACTCTGCAGTTTAAAAGATGAGGAGACACACAAACGGGACCGATCCCCCCCAACAGGAAGAGCTGTGCAGGCTAAGTCAACCATTAAAGGTGAAAGAGTCGCACGGGGGAAAACAGTCACATAAAAGCGTGACGGAGAGGTTTGTGCAAACAGTATAGAGAACATAAAGAGAAATCAAGCGAGACACCAAACCAGTGAGTGCAAATGGGGACAGCAGCAAGCCTGTAATTACAACTTTATAGAGGGTGTGTGTTTATGTCAGCCGCGACCAGTCATCTATTCCGTTTGCTATCCTGCCGGTCACGTTGCTCACAGCTACAGAGGCAGCACAGTGTGAGAAACTCTGAAACCCAATCTTTAACACAGACACCAGACTGTGTTTCGTTCCAGCTCAGGTTCTATCAGATGATACCGCACTGATGAAATACTATGGTTAAAAATACAGCTTATCTTTGGACCAGTGGAGCGTGTTTGACTATCATTTTCGGGGAACCCTGATGAGTCAGCACCCTGCAAGAGGGTTTACCCGAAAGCGTTGGCCTTAAACTCCACCCCAGTGGTATACGGCTTACAGTCAGGTGACTGTAGGCGTGTTTCTGCATCACTGCTGAAGGGACATCGCTGGGAATTTCTCAGACTATATGATGCAACACCTCACCGCATGGCTTGTTTGCACGATATGTTTAGCTATATAAACAGGATGTGATAATGTTCTGATCGATGTGGGGGGGGGTTCATGGCTTAGAGGAATCAAACTACAAAGCCACAAACTAAAAGACAAATGACGGGAATCCTTGAACCCATTCATTCCGATACGCTTGTCGTTCAAACTTGCGAAAACAAAAACAATTGAGACAAAACGTGATTCATAAACGATATGAAACCCTACAAGGTGCAAGTGTCGTGGAGCGATTCCTTTCGCTTTTACCTCACTGCAACCACAGCTAGTTGCAGAACGGCAGCATTCAGTGAATCTTAGATAAGTCAAAGAAATTTGGGGGCATTTGATTCCCTCCTCTCCATCTCAGTTCACAAAGCAAATAAGCCCCTCAGCTGTTCACAGCGATGACACAATTTATGGCTTAATGAAACCACCAACCCCCCCTCCCTCCCCCACCTGACATTTATGAGCTGTTCTTGTTAATGCCCTCATACTTAGAATAGTGTGCTTCTGTAGCAGGGACAATGGCCCCCAGCTGGTGGGTTAGGAGGGGAAGCACTGTCTTTACACTTCATCTGTGCTGCATCTAGTCATTTCCTGACATGGGGGGCTGAGCTTGCAGAGTCCCCCACATGAGTGGATGGGATCAAGTGGTTGAAAATAAGAATACTCTGACTCAGCACGGTTTTCACTCTCCCATGCCCAACTCTGCTCTGTGCTGGTTTACAGCCAGATAAACTCACTGAGATTTGTGGAGGTAAAAAAGTTGCAACTCAGATTCTGACAATCATTTCCTGCAGCCTCTAAATATCAACACTCCCAGGGAAAAGAAAACATGCCACACTCGTATGAACGATGAATAAAAATGGGGACAACAATTGTAAAAGTTGATACCAGATATCTGGACATCCTGACAAAGTCTGCAGAATCTGATTAGAAACAAGCAGATTAGGTGAAGACAAGTGACTGATAATAAAAACTGGAGCAAGGGAGGAGTTACTGGGAAGCAAAAAGGCCTTTATGGTCTCCTTTCACTTCCTCAACAAGTCTTGTTCTGTCCTGAGTCACGCTTTTTACTCCATTTGGCGATTAGATAATCCGTCCCAGATCGAGATCATGTCCTGTTGGAAACATGTAGCATTTCTCTCACACACACAGGAAGAACGAGCCCCAGCATCCGCTGTCCTCCCACTGCTTTTGTCCCTGTGAGTCTGCGTGTGTTTATTCATTTCTGCATTCATGAACGTCAGTGCATGCCATTCCCAGCTGGGAATGGGGGATAACTTTATCACGTCTGCTTCCTTACACGCAAGATCAGAAGAGAAGAAGCCGATCGTTTCATCAACACAATCATTCAGCAGACAGAGTCGTAGCCCAAGTCTTCATCCAGAATAAGTTAGAAAATTAATTTTACATCTGTGGAGGTTACTTTTACTAATATGAGGCTTGGTTTCCTATTAGCTGATATGATCGCAGCAGAAAAACGACTCCTTCCAGCTTTCAAAATAAAATTGCTTCACTGAGATCTGCGTTTGTGATGTGAATTTTCTCTGGTTGTCACGCAAAAGTTAAACTAAGTGGCAGCAGCTACCAACCAAACGGTGTCCCACTCAAGCCGTTGGTCTTACACGGTGACAAAAGTTTTTTTCCCCATTCAATTACTCTGAAGTGACAAAAAAAGTTTTCACCTTTAAGTGGAAAAATAAAAAGAAGGCAAGGGAGGAAGGAGGAGGAACTGGCAGAAAAACCAGGTTTCTTTTGTCTCCTGAACTCATCGCTGTAACATCTGGGCTGTGACTGACACACACAACTGGGTTAGTGTGATGCATCTCTGTCACTCTCACATACACACTCAAGACACTCAGTTGCACTTCTGTGTGACGTTACAGAGGAGGGGGAACTGAGTTTCAGGGGAGAGGAAACTGACATCACAACCACAGGAAGTGGGCCTCCCTGAAGGGGTGTGTGTGTGTGTGAAAGGGAAATTTAAGCACTGGGGAGAGGTTTTAAGACTAAGACTTCCTGTTGAAAAGTTATGAAGCGTTTGCTTTCAATGACTTTTTAACCTTAAAACATTAATCTGGTGTGAAAAACATCAAGCCTTAATAATATGATAACAAAACCTGAACTGTTCGGCATGAGCTTTCTGAAAAACACCTGACACACTCATATTGTGTTCAACTCATTACTCACAAGCCTCTTTAGCAGAAACAAAGCTTTCAGAGCCACTGGGCTCCTCGCTCGCCGTCTCCTTCTGGTAAAAGTGAATGGTAAACAGTATGATGCCAGGATGAGTGTATCTGTGTCACTTGTTCTTTATTTTCACAGAAACTGTGTTTTTTAGAGAAAAGATCACTTTGGTTTTCTTTTAAACATCTGGAAAACAATGACTCAGCGACGTGGCTTCTGAGGGTTAAAGTAGGAAATCGAAATAATAAACCTCATTTGTGATCTGAGAAAATGTGGGCTAACAACAGCTTGATCCTCGCCAGTATCGATTTCCACACATGAGCAATCTCAAAAGCCCCCAAACGTTTCTTTAAAAAATTTTTTTTTTAAAGCTACGTGTCTGGAAACAAATCTCAGACCAAAAAAAAAAATTTGGAAAAGAAAATGTTCCCACTTTTAATGAGAATATAGTAAACACCACAAGTGAAAAAACCCCCTCCCTCACGCTGCTCTGTCAGGTGTGTCTGGTCCACATCCACTCAGACTGTCTCACAAATTCATTGTAAAATACAAGGCTGCTTCCTTGGTAACAGTTGCTATGAGAACAGGTCGAGTCTTAACAAACAGTTAGTGAAATAAGGCAGAAACGGACAAAAAGAAGAATTCATGACGGGGTTTATGGGAGGTCAACATGTTTACTACCACACGGAACAGGCTGACCTCAAACAGCAACCCTTCCTCTTCCTTCCTGGACTCCCATAATGCCTCATCAGCAGGCTGCATGAACCCATAACACTAAATAACAAACGTGTACGTGTGTTTTCTGTGTGTGTAGTATATAATGACAGCATGTGTACAGATGGCCAGTGCAGTACTGTTTTTAACCGTGGGTGTTATTACGCACAGTTGTTTTGATAAAATATCATTTACGCCACAATCGTTGATCAGAACAGCTGTGACGCAGGCAGAGGCAGTTTGTTATGGCGATGCAGTTTGTGCATTCACTCCAGAAGAGTTTCAAGGCGTGTTTAAAGATTCTTCAAATACCAGCGTTGCTGATTCTGCAGGCAGTTTGTTCACCGGCGTCCTGTGATGAAGTCGCGCCCACCTGCCTGGTGGACTTATTTATCCAGCCTGCGTGGTCGAGGCGGATAAAAACAGTCACAGGAGTTGAGGTTAGATGAGGTGAGGCAGGGAAGAAAATTCTTTCCAAAGTGTGTGTATGACTCACACACACGTCTTCCACTGTGGCATCATCAGCAGTGGCAAAGAGCCAGAGATAACAGAAAGTTCACTCTCACTCTGTTTAACATGTAGGGGATATAAACCCTCCTTCCTCTATAACCACACTGCTCCTTGTAAAATTCCTTTCTCTGACTTTGTCAAAAGCTATATAAATTAATTAGCTAGAATAATTACCTATACCTGCTTCCATTTCTCTCTGTGTTTAGATCCAAACACTGCAGCACCATGCGAGACCGCTGCTGCCTCTGTGACCATTATTTATAATGATGGATGTTTTCTGGCACTACAGCCGAACCCTGCAGCTCAGTTAAAATTAATGAAAATAAGTAGCAAAAAGGAACAATTTCTTCCATACTTGTTAGGGATTGATAATGGGACCAGGCCATATTTCATGTCCTTGCAGATATATGGGCTAGTGAGCTGCGAGGATGCAACACACACGCGTATACCGATTATACACACACTGTAGTATTATATATATATATATATATATATATATTTATATATCCTCTGTTTTCTACCTACCAGAGGTCAGGAGTCTTTTGCAGAGGTGTGTCCCCCCCATGAGAGACCTGGATTCATAGCAGTCCGTCTCACAAAGCACGGTGGAATTCCACAACTAGTTAGCAGCATCTGCTCTCAAAACAAACCCAGGAGGCTGCATCATGCAAGCTCATTGCTATGGCAACGGCAGCACCAAAGCCTTTTAAATTCTAGGGCTGTAAGAAAATATCGATATACCGATATATTGCAAAAGAACTGTAATTTCTTTATTCATCTTGTACAAAAAGGTTTTTCTAAGTGAAATAGTGGGTGTCTATTTTAGAAAAATAGACCCCCAGCCTTGTTCTTATTCAGTAAGTTGGGCATTTAGTAGGCTGTGAGTTTTCTTACTATTAAATTCTAGTAAAGAGAAATTGCAATTTATCGCCTTGTTTATAGCATCACAATATGTCGCAATATATTGTATCGCTACCCCTGTGTTGTAATACATATCGTATCGCCAGATTCTTGCTGATACACACCCCTAATAAATACTGTGTTCATTGTATACATGAAAACTAACTACTACTACTACTACTACTAAATTCATCTTAAAATAGTCTGTCATGCCAGCAACACATTAGTGTTTTTATGCCAAAACCTGTTGGAGTGAGACGCCACTGTTGTCATGTCTCCTTCACTCCCTCCGAGACGATTTTCTCTTGAGGAGGAAAGACGCCCTTTACTGGAAAGGCTGCGACAGCGTGACATGACACCAACAGATGTGTCATTACTTCCCACTACCTGTTTCACTTTGAAAAACACACTCTGACCTGCAATAGCTTTCTGTGCCAGCGAACCAATGCCCCCGCCGCTGACACACGCCCTTGTGTCATCACCATCAACTGCCAAAATAGATGAGTAAGCCTTAAAGAAGCCTACTAACCCATTTTCCATGCTGGCCATACAGGACTCTTAATTAGACTTAAGCAAGTCTAATTGGCTGGGAGCACACATTATCACCTTCATATTAAAAGGTATTAAGGAGGAGAGTGGGGGGGGGGGGGTGATTGGCAAACTGTCCACTCATCTCCTGAGTAAAGTTGTGTGAGTCAGTCTTGTGGAGCTACATTCTCAGCGTCATGTCCTCCTCTTCCTCCCAGTGCGCGCGTGTGCCTTTAATATCCCTCCGCGTTCGTCATCGCTAGTAAAATGGGCGGCGATTGTTCATTCACACACATACACACGCGCTGCTGTTGAGGTCACGGGACAAATGGAGGCGTGTTGGAGCTGAGGCAGCGCTCAGCTGGCCAAGTGTGCGCGCGCGCGTTTGGGGTGAATCGTAACTTTAACTCTTTACAGCCTCTGACATCAAAAAGGAGAGAAAAAAGAAAAGACGCGCTGCTGTTTTCCGCGCAGATCGATCGGAGTGATAGGAAGCGGACCTTCAAAGGGTTCCTGCTTTGTTTTGCTGAGACCCCATTTCAGCACGCTGCGCCCACTCTGACCAGAAATTATTTATTGCTGGTAATTAAATGGCTTGTAAGTCACCCCCAGCCAGTCAGAAACACCCATCAACTCCTCTCTGCTGACCAGGAGGAAAAAAGTTTAAGGTCTGCGCCACATAAATGACTTAACTAGCACCTCGTTTGGTCCGCAGTTCAGAAGTGCGCAACTTTGGAGTCCGAGACGCACGACACCAAAACACAATGACGCGATGACTTTGCAGTTAAATAAAGCTGACTGAAGGATTTACTATTATGGATTCACAGGCTCCGCGGAGTCACTTTGCACTCGTGTTTCCTCTGAAAGGTGAGAATTAGGCAACAGATCACGTTGAACAAACAATACGAGGTGTCCAGACTTCAGCGCAAACCCAGACCCATAGAACTGCACCAAAACACATCCCCTCCCCCCAAAACAGAGGTAATGCAAATCACTTCCTTTCAGCCCGGCTCTTTGTGTGCGCAAGGATTGACTGAGGGGGTTGATGGGGGTGGCAGCTATCCATTCACTTTATACGGCTGCCGACCCCAGTGATCCTTCCCACCCCCACTCCAGCAGAGCCATCCACACACACACACACACACACACACACACACACACACACACAATGGCGTGAGATCTCCTTACACAGCCAATTTTCTTTCCGTGTTCTCCATGTTCTTTCCCCCTTTCTCTGGTCATTGGACGATGAGATCAAGGCGAAAAGCGCAAAATTAGGAACCTCGTGCCCCCCCAGCGAGACCACGATTAAATCAGCTTCATTTTAACATGAATTAGTTGCTGTGGTCATTTACACTCAAGCCTGTAGGCGCTTTAATGCCGAGATGCTCTGAAACAGCTGTAACTGAGACAAACTGTCCCATATCTGGGGGTTATTTCGGGACACGCGTCTCCAATACGAGTGAAAGAAAATCGCATGAAAAATAGTTCAGACACGCACGTGCACCACATGACTGATCAGGTACGGTAAAGATTATCTATTATGTATGAAGATGACAGTTCGCAGAACTGAGACACGCACGCGTGGGATTGAAAAGTCACTCGTGGTTGTAAGGAGAAAAAGAAAAAGCCAAATTCCCCCACCTCATCGATTACACACGATCAGCTCTAATCAATTACGATAATCCACTCACTGCTCCTCAAAACAACATTATAGTGTGTTTTAATGTGTAATAGTCTCACAATACCAAACTTTTCTCTGGTTTAACACAGCGGGTGGACGCGGCAGCATACAGCCTACTCACCGTTCAATGGGTTTAAATAGTCCCTCCAAAAATACAAGAATTTCCTGACAGAGATGAATATCCGGGTACTTAATGTCCACAGTTGCCTTTATGGCTGTAATATTCCCAAGTTAGGAGCTCCAGAGTGTGCAGAGCGTTTCCTTCCAGCCGGCTGAGCGGAGAGCAGAGCGTATGTAATCCTGCTCCGTTTCTGCCGCTTTCCACGCCAAACAACCCTGAAACGGAGTCCGGTAACCTGTCTCACGTTCCTGCTGGACTCGCTACTCTTTTTTTCTGCTTTCTACTCCGGTTGGTTTCTGTCTTTACAGAGCGTGAACAGCTCTCAGCGTCGAGCTCCTCTCCGCTGCGCTCTCATTGCTCCAAACACAGAAGCAGCGCTGTTTTAAAGAGACGCGTGCGCACGTGACGTCACCGGAATTCCCTTACAGCGGAGCTGGCACCGAGTAGGACTCCCGGTACCGGAGCTGCTCCTCCTGATGGTTTAATCACGCCTAGAGTTTTTTTTTAAATATCTATTTTTATAGACAGAGTCGTGATCCGCTGTTGGGAGTCCAGCGCTGCCAACTTATTTCCGTGACTCCGTTTATTTGTGGATGAGGAAGAGCAGCATCCTCTGACTTCATATTACCAAAGGAAGACAGGGAGCATATCACACTCTTCTAATTCCAGTACTTCACTATAAATAACGCGGAGCTCTGGCTTCACAGACAACTACAATGTCATTACAAGGTTGCCTGTTAAAGGTCATACATTGATTTTTATCTCAGTATCAAAATGTTTAAAAAATCTCAAGTAGTTAAAAGTTGGACAACTTATTCAGATGTAAATAAAACCAATAAGAATGTGAGATATTCGGAGGAAAACTATTTATAACCAAATCAGCTTGAAAGTGTGAGAAAATAGAAACAAGCTGAAACAGGAAAAAAAATAGTGTTTTCCACGTTTTTTGCACATGTCTGTATATTTGATCTATTTAAACACATATAAACATATTAGTCCAGCTAAAAGTGAAAGTTCTCAGTCAGATTGTGTCAAATAACTACTGTTATCAAATTGCAGCTGGAAACTAATGCCAAAATGATCCATATTGCTCCAATCATTTGATAAGAATCCTGGATCCAGGTGGGTTTTTGATAACAGACCAACCAATGTTGCTGATTGGATGATATTAAGGAAAAAAAGGCCATCAGGAAACAACATGTACAAAATGTGCAAAACACTGCCTCTGTGGTATCACATGCCACTAACTAATGTGTTTGGTTGTAACCGTCCAATTAGCTGAAAGAAGTCTACAGATCAATACCCATTCAACACAACGTATACTGTCTGGAACCAGAGCACATCCCAACGTATTGGTCTGGTTAAGCTTCGTTTGGCCTTGCATGTTGATGTAAACAGCTTTTCTGTGGTCTCAACTGATCAAAGTCAATTTTTACAACCCGACTATCCATCAGACATTGTTCTCATAAATAGTTTCAAGCTTTTCAAAGCTTCAGCTACCAGTAAAGGAATCAAATATGTCTTGTAAAAGTGACCTATACATCTGGCTTTGGTGGTTGAGTGGGAAGAACTTTAGACGCGTGCTTTGGCGACAACTTTTCCAACATAAATGTCCAACACTTCAAATAGTTTTCAGTGCAATGAGTCCTTTATTATTTTCATATTTTCCTTGCAGGTTTCCGTTCATAGTTCTTTTCATTT
>JBAMHX010000006.1:4899018-4909225 GCA_037177515.1 Pseudomugil tenellus | reverse complement strand
GCTCAGTGACAAACACGCTAAACATGCCACCAGAATGGACTCCGTGCCACCCGTATGGACTTCGTGCCACCAGAATGTTACCTACATTTGGACCAATCAGTCTCCTTGTTTTGTGAAATGTCTTCCAATTTGTCATTTGTTCTCCAGACTAACGTTTCTGCAACCTTTGCCTTTACCACAAGCGTTTGCCACCTCCAATCTGTAATTCTCCACCATTAGACTCTAAAAGGGAATCCTATCACCATCACCACCATCAAAACTAATCAAAACTAATCATTAAAACAAAACTGTTTCATAATTCAACATTTGTTAGCTTTTACATACATTTCCCTCATCTATAAAGTCTTAACCTGAGTACAAGTATAACACAATACTTTCCCTTTGATTTTATTCTTGAATATGCATGCTAGTAATTTTATTTATCTGCAAAGCTGTCTTAAAGTCACTACTGTGGTTATGAAATCCTGCTATCCTGTTATGACTAAAATTCAGGAACATCCCAGCTATGGAGACCAAAAGAGAGATGGTGACCTGAGTCTCTTTTCAAAACACAGAAACGTCCTTGTAACAACTGTGTGCAAATTTGTCTATAAAAGAGTAATTATTGGGCAGTCAGATAACATGCGGTTTTGTTCATGTACACAGACTCAATGGCTATTTATTGAGGAGAAAAATGCCTGCCTGTCATTTCTGTGTAAATAATATTCTACTTTCATCATGTCATGTTATTGTAATGGATCATTAATATGATTGTTGATGTATGTGTGAGCATAATGGTAGATGGTTAGCTTAAGAGGAAAGTTGTGGACTGCTGGCAAGGCTTGACATTTCAACATGATCCCTCATCTCGGATAATTTTTCATATTGCTTATTCTGTAAAAATACAGGTAAGTAGCCATGTTAAAACAATTATTTAAACATAAAATTCCTCATTGCACAAGGGAAATAGCTGCTTGAATGCTTAATTTGTCACAAAAAGGAGGCCGATGTCTTAATGGTGCAAAAGATGCAATGGAGGAAAAATAAGACCTTCTACATGTTGCATCACATCATATGCAACAGAATGTGCCCATTATCTTCATCATTATCCCACCATGATGGTACACATTGCTCTTGTATGTTTTAAGTGTTTTAATGTAAAGCAGAGTCAGATGCAGACACACTCACTACCATATACACACAATATAATGTATGCCATAATTGTACTCAATATACCATACTCCCACACACACTTTCACATGATCTGATTTCCAAGTTGCATGTATGAGGTCTTACTTCCACCCACACAATCACTGGGGTTTTTTATCAATTACAGGATGCCAAACACATACATCTATGCACATGCATGCAGGTGACAGACCACCATATTATATATATATAATAGCAGAACCATCCATCCATCCCCTCGCCCCCACCACCACACATGCACACATTCATCTCATCCTCTGCTGTTGCTGTACACCTGCCAGGCCTACAGCAAGGTCACACACCTCAATTACCCTGCACACATATATACACATCCACAAAGAGCAAGAGAAGGAGAGTGATAGGGAGGATGAGATAAGGAAGGCGGGGGTGAGAGCAGATTTCATGCTACTCTGAGCACTGGCTAGCATGCACCAGTGTTTCTGACATTTTATTTATGATGTGCTCTGCTCAGGACCAGCTAATTGCTTCTGTATTTCATCTCTCTCTTTGTCTGCCTGGTTCAGATTACTACATGTGCCTTTGATTAATAGTCTTTATTAACTAGTCATATGAGAAGTAACACATTAGTACTGGAAATATACCTAAAATATTCAGCATGATTGAGAATAATGACAAATTGAGATTTAAAATCAAAATTTTAAAAATAAATTGAAATAAAACTCTTCTCAGTATCTTTTATTGGTTGCCTGCAACAATGTTACATGATTGGCCATGATGAGACTTAATAATCAATATTAGTCTGGATATTAACATTGACAACTAATGTACCTTACCAAATAACCAAAGAAGTCCCAGCGTGCCAAACATTTTTGTTAATGCACTTGCAGTGAATGTGATCCTTCTGTTAGTGATGTTTGTATCTGCAGGGAGACTGCTGTTCACTCATGCAACCACAGGAGGCAGCCAGCTGTGTTTGTACAGGGTTGACTAGTCTGCCATATGGCAACAGAGTGTAGGACACAAATACACGCATACAGTTCATGGAAACTGCAAACACACTGTCCAAACACCACACAGCGCTGGCAGGGTTAAAAGGTCCATTTTGATGTTAAACCTTCAAAAGCAGCTAAAGACAAGAGAAAACTCTGAGGCAGCGGGAATATGAAGGATTTCATTTTGCTTGGAATCATCACCTACATCTTGGCCTATGGCTATCAGCATGTGAGTGTAGGAGAACAATTTGTCAGCTGTGTTTTATTTAATGCTGCTTAACTCCCAAAGCCACATGACATGATCTCATATTACCATTCAGAAGCTTGGTTTCCATTCTCTAGGAAAGCTAACTCAAAGTGATGGCGTAAAAAGTCAGAGGAAATGTCTCAATCAGCCTATTTGAAGCTAGTAAACTTGGCTATGCAGGGTGAAGCTTAGACTTTAGGTCATAATTTAATAGAAGTAGCTAAACCATGAGGTGGAAAATACAATAACTGTAGTCAGACAAATGGAAAGGACTTCTTTCATCCCTGGAATATCGGTGCTATTCTAAAGACACTGGTCCAGTAGGTGAGTTTTCGCATTAAGACCATCCATAACTGGTACATCACAGCATTTTAACCTCCATGAGGTTAGACACAATTCATAAACTTGTCTCCATTTTCTTTTACATCCACATCAGGCACAAACCACATCAACCACCTGACACATTTTTCAAAACTTTTGGTCCATTATTTCTTTTCACACCTTTTACATGCAGGTTTAAAACAGCCAATGAAAACCCAGATATTATCTTCCCTTTTGCAGCTTTTCCGCGTTCAATATGGTGAACACAGTTTGCTTACACAAAGAGACAGCATCGACCATCTGACAGAGACGCTTGTAATTCTATACATCAGTCTTGTAGGACTGACATAGTCCATCTCCTGGCCTCCTGCATCACCCTTCTCCACAAACACACACTCTGCAGTATGTCTCACTAGTTCATGGCAGCAGAGGCATCTCACAGTTTGCCTCAAGATATATAACATAGTCAAACAAATGCAATCAGCTACATCATCAAATACCAAACTAGCATCTAATTTGCCTTCAGGTTTCTCAAATCAGAGTGCAGGGTGTGTCAGAGACAGTGAGGAAAATGAGCCTAAAGGGTTGAGGGTTTAGACAGATGTTTTTCAATGCCTTAATTTGCTAAGATTTACAAGTTCAAGGTTAAGTCAGATGAAGAAAAGATGGATGACAGACAGGAAAAGAGGGAGACGGAAAGGAGAGACTGTTGTGAACTGATAGGGGAGGATGTAGAACAGTGGAGAGGTGAGGGAGGGTGCAGACAGACCAAGGAGGGATGAAGGACCTCTCAACACAGATCGTGTTACATGTCTGGGGGCAAACACAAACCCAGCCCCATAAAGCCCACAGTGTACCCACTGGCCTCCAGACACACACACGCAGAGACACAGATATCCTCGTAAACACTCCCAGGCGGATGCAGTTTTGATTTCTTTAACTCTGATTTGCACAAACATGCACACAAAGAGACAGACAGACTGGGGACAGTCAGAAGAAAGGAATGATTAAACTGCACAGAAAGTAAAGCTGATAGCAAATAATTTCAACGCTTTTGCTTCAATCTTACCGAGAACTCCTGAGTGGCTCAGCTGACTGGTGCGTGGACACATTGTGTGCCATGTGAAAGGGTGGTTACAGAAATTACACAACTGAGAGGGATCAGGGTTCAGTGTGGAACTGGGTTAAAGAGACAATGAGACACAGGAGATAAAAACGAGAGCGCAGTGGAAGGCCTGAAAGGTAAAAGAACCAGAGGGGGTCATTTAATTCTAGTTGTCAGACCGTCAATACGCAAACACACAAATCTTAAACTTCCTGCTATTCTCCCTTTATTAAACCTGTGTCTCCTTAGAAACATAATCAGGTTAATGCATCACTGCCAGGAGGCTGATTGATGGCGGAGACTGCGGGGTCACACACAGGTTATAGCTGATCTGTTAGTGTGAGGATTCAAGGACAGAAGACCACTGTGAAGGTTTTGCATGCGTCGTTAGTAGAGGTCCATAAATGCATCCCAACCCGACAGGGGAAACCAATTCAGACTTTAGCCTGTCTGTATTGTGTTTTTGTTACAAATGCAACTCTGCAGCTGTTTGCATGTAGGGGGTGGGAGTTCGGTCTGCAGAATGGCGTTTTGCATAAAGAAATACAGATTAACGAGGAAACAAAGAACACAAGGGTGCATGGGACATAAAATAAGATTTAGTTTTACTTTGAGAATATTTTCTCAGTATTTTATGTCATCTAGAAAACACAGAAAAAAGTAAAGGAACCATAAAGCCATGCCGTTTGTAATATCAAGGCATTAATCTTTCAATAGCACTAATAGCTGTCAGCCAGCTAAGCCTTTTGTCACAAAGATTTAAACTACTTCCCCATTTCCATCCCTGTAGTCTGACCTGTTTTACAAGAATACAGAACTGAAGTCAAACAAATATCCTGCACTTGGTTGCAAAACCTGCACCACATCTACCAATATGGATGCCGCTGAGGAAATACACTCCCAGAAATTCCCCAAACTCAAACAGACACAAGAAGGAAGAAAGCTCCAGTGCATGTGAAGCAATGCCAGACCACATCACTGGTGGCACGAACACCACAAATAAACGGATACAAAGAGAAAGAGGAAAAAGAGCTATGAACGCAAACGTTAAAAGTGGCAGCATGCATCTGTTGCACTGTCCTTCTGTCTGTGTGTTTATGCTTCTCTTACAGATTGTGGTCGATATCTTAGACATGGAGTTCTTACGAGTTTTTACTGCACGATAAGCCAAGACTAAGAAAAAAAGCTGCAAACAACAAAAAACCAGAAATGAACAACCAGCGTAGTAAGTTTTAGGCTTGTGACATACTCCACTAGCGATGAAATGTAATTTTTGCTTGTCCGCAAGGTTTTTGCAGGTTTTTGACACATCAGGCCGGCAGAACTTTGTTCTTGTAGGGCTCGGACAAGTATTGTGCGATTGGTAGGACATTTGATGTGGGCGCGGTTAATGCGGAGAAGCGCAAAGTCGATTTTACTGATTTGAGGCTGAATGGATTGTTTAAATAAAACAGCTGATCGAGGTGATGAGAAAGTACAAAAATCTTTACAACACATTAGATTTAAAAACACGGACATTGTCATGTACACAACAGCCCTGCCGGAGGATGAACTTCTCATTAATTATTAAACTAGAAATGACGCCATCAGAGGTGACAGCTAGGGGTATATTCCCGAACACCCCTAATCCTCAATTTTCCCAATCCTAGAATACATACAAATATAAAAACATTCAGGTATAACGTCATTATGTGACACATCTTCAGGTCATTGCCTTTCATTTGGACTTAATTTTAGGTCAACAGGATGAATAATTTCAGACATATAGCCAAAATGGTTGTCAGGTTTGTGCGCCCCCTGGTGGCCAAATTGAAAATGATAAATTGTTCAAAATGGAATCAGTTCATTATTTCTATGATATCGATGCATATGCAAAACATGAAAAACTGAATATTGTTCAAGACGAAGGATCTGCAGCAGCAGTCGGTGTGATACAATGATATCCCTGACACGACGTTGAGGGATATAATAAGCGAGTAAATTGTCTGCTCCTTCCTCTACAGATGAAACTTTGGATGGAGTATGAAGGCACCTGACCAGAAAGGACTTTGTTTTTGTTTTTGCCACCTCAGGAGCAAGAATGTCTTCCCACTTCGTGTGGACAATGCAACAAGCTTTTTAATTAGAAGCAAAAAAACCAGGTACTGTTAGGGTTTTGGGTTAGATTACGTTAGTTTCCCGTTTGATTTTGTCGTTATTCCTGTTTTGCCAGTTGCTTTCGGTTTCAGCTTCATGTCTCGTTCATTAGTTCACCTGGTTTGATTTTGGTCATTGTTTTCACCTGTGTCTTGTTCTGTTTTCAGTGTATCTATACCCTTGGTTTTCTTTCCCCCTCGCGGGATCATTAAATAAATTAGTTTCTTTGGTATCATGAGTGCTGTTTTCCGTGAATAGATCCTTTTAATCCGCATTCTGGGTGCCTCCTACTTGTCCTCCTCACCTGCGTTTGGGTCCACCACCTCCCTGCACCATAACAGGTATAGTAAAAACAAATGAAAAACTTAAGTTTGCTTTCTGATTCTCCAAAACATTTTCTTCCATTTTGTTTCAGTAAAAACTAATAATCTAATAATCTGCAGTCGCACATTATGCAAGGATGCCATAAACTTCCACACTTCTACTGCTGATCATTGCAAAATAGCAATAAAAGCAGCCGGGCTGTAAAAACACGCATCCACACAAACACACACACACCTGTGTCCATCACTCACAAGATTGCTGGTGGAAACCAGCCACATCTGTGTGCGTCTCAGTGTGTGCTGTGTGTTATGTGATGGATTTTCTCTTCTTTCAGTCTGTTAATAGCTTGTCCATGTCCAGTGGTAGAGACACAACCATCTCCTGTCTGAGACAACTGGAAGCCATTAACTTAAATCAACAAACCATAGACCCTCTTCATCACACAAAGCAGCCACATGCACACTCAGCCACTGTGTGTGTGCAGTGTCTCATTTTGGATATTTTCCTTTTTACACTTATTAAATCCCCTTCATCTCCAGCATCTTTAGTTTATTCTTGTTCGAATATTCAGAACTGCAGCAGAGATCCAACCTGAAACTGGAAAGTCAGGCTTCAGCGCTCCTCTGCCTCTGTCTTTCATCATGCCTCCATTGCTCTCTTTGTCTCTCTCCCAGCTAACCATATACAGCTACCTACACAGGATAGTCACTCTGCTAGATATTAGCTTCAAGGCCAAAGATAATCTGCTTGACCCCTTTGACCCTGCTTAATTGAATTAGCTGCTCATGTCTTATCCTTCTTTTCAATATGGAATCAATGTAATTATAGATAAAGCATTAGACACATGATAAAATGGGAATCATTGTCTTCTATTAAGATTAGAAAGGATCCTAAAAGAACTTGCTAAAAGATGTAGTGAATATGTTCCCTAAAGACTGCTGTGCAGTTAGTAATCAGGCGATCCAATATTGTAATACAGCAGTGACAGTGAAGCTGCAAATACTGTAATATAAATACCCATAGTTAGTTTGCAGTTAGTTACTCCTGATGTGAACTTTCGGCACCTTTAGCCGCTTCTAAACTACAACATGTGGTGCAGTTTTTCCTCCAGCTGAATCCGGTGAGATCTGAGATGCAGATTGTTTTAAGATGAGTCTATAATTGTTTCGGTGTAAAAGATGTGTTTATTTACGTGAAAAGAGTCTCAGATTATTCATCTAACAGGAGCTGTTATTAACTCCGATCCAATCCCTCTCTCCACAGACACAACCCAGCCAAGGCGCCAGCCACCCAGCCGTCCTCCCCTCACCTCCACCCCTGAACCTCCTCTCCTGCTTGTCTGCTGCTCTCCCCCTTTCCCCTCCTGGTTTTAAACACAAGACAGCGCTACCCTCCCCCCCCATTCCCTCTCTTCTTTCTGCCTCCCTTTTTCTTTCCTCAGCAGCACACTCAATCACCCTCCTCCTCTTCATCATCCCCAGCCACCCCTCCATTCCAATGAATGCACAATCTCCCCCTTCAGCTTTTTCTTTGGAGGTGGTGGTGGGGGGGGTGACGGGATTGCCCTGGGAGTGAAGAGAAGTACAGCGAGGTGCAGCACACATGCACAGTTAAATTCAATCACTGCCCTCCCTCCATCTCATCTTAATGTGTGTTTGTGCACATCTGCGAAGGAGCACAGGAGCATGGTGGCTGCTAGACCAGGATTGGAAGGGGGGGAGGGGGGATTTGGGTGGCGTCCTAATGGCTTTCAGTGCAGGAAATGGCTTGTAGCTGAATACAGAGCTTCACAATCCACTGTCATCGCATCTCCATATTTTGTCTACATTGGCAAAGGGCACATGTTCCCCTACAGCTGGGCAGGATCAGCCCCTCCCTCAACTAATGACTATGCAAAAGCATCGCCTGCAAAAAGAGGAAAAAAAAACAGCCCTCAGGGGAAGTGATGGAATCTGACGAACCACATCAGAAATGCAATTATCCCTCGTTATTTTCCTCCAAAAACTCATAAACAATAGTTTTTTCTTTTTTGTAGCATCGTACCGTAGCATCACCGATGTAGAAGTTCAGAAAGTCAGAGTTTCAGATTAAAAGCAGCATAAATGCACATATTTTATACCATATTTAATACAAGTTAAGAAAAAAAGGGAAGCATTCCTGTGTTTATGTTTACACCAGCTGTCAAACACATCATGTCAAAATCATGGTTCCAATAACATTTCCTGAAAATGCTCCCTCAACGTGCACAAGTGTGAGTTGCACGAATGAACGAGCATGGTGCACTCGGCAATAAGCTGGGGGACTTTAAAACTTAGTCCCAGACCTGAGTTCAGCTCCCAGTGTCAACCAGTGTTGTTTCTCTTTTGGACACAGTGGCTTTGTGTCCCTTCAAGATCTTTTTTTTTTTTTTTTTTTTTTTTTTTTTTTTAGTTTTGTTGCATTCTTGATATCATTTTAGGCTTGGTTATGTTTATGCGACCAAATATTTTGTTAGGTTTAGGAAAAGTTCACAGTTCATAAATTAACCTATATCGATGTAAGCTGACATACTGACTACATGTTATTTGTTTTAATGCCCACAAATACTCAATAAAACACATCACACAACAATAGATGTAACTTTATATGTAAACTTTATCTACAGACGGAAACTTGACTAACGGGATTAACTTAAATAGTTATCAGGCCTTTCTAGCAGGGAGATGGTAAAACTGTTTTACTGTGCAAATGATCTAGTTATGCATCTTACTTTTGGTCTCAATTGGCTTTATGCACAGCTCCACTACTTCCTGAACTTAGAACAGCTCCTTTGTTTTCTGTCTTTCATTACTGGATAAACTGATTAATCCAGGTGTGTCTGACCTCAGTAACCACAACGGCAATGGCCAGACACAGGACCTGTGCATAAAGCCAATTGTTGGCTTAAAAATAGCTTAAAATATTGGCTTATTTTCTTATATACTGTTTTTTTTAACCATTTCTCTGACAATCCAGCACCTTTTTTTCCTTGCAGTGTTACACATTTCACAATTACTTCACTTAATCAAACCTAACAGAAGTATATCAAAGAGTAATCCATTCTGTCGCACCATAATGTAATATATGATGCTGTTTTTATGTCCTGTGCTAATATACTCTGCTCTGTATGGGAAGCAGCAGAGCAGCATAAACAGATTAATGCAGCATTAGTGCAGGCTGTGTCCTGTATACAGTGTTTCCTAAATGGGCAAGGCTTTGTCAAATAGAGTGCGGCGCTATGATATATTCCAGTCCACAGCGGGCGACCCCGGCTGAACTGCGCCACTACTGGATAATCACATCTGGACCGGAAGTTGCAGAGCAGAAAAAAAGAAACACACAACACACAAAAAAAGTGAGATTTCAGAGAGTAGAAGATGCTCTACTTCCACTGGTAATGAACTAATGACAGAGAAAGAAGGAAATTCCCTGGGGGAAACAGGAAGGGTGGGGGCAACGAATGGTGTAGCGACATGGATTTTGCCTTGTGTGTACAAGTGTGTATGCGCATGCGCGGGCCGGTGCTCACGTGTGTGTGTGTGTGGGAGTACTTTTTGGGATCAGTTTACACTAGTATGTGTGAGATGTCTTTTTAATACAGGTTTATTCAAGGAATATTTGTATTGGTCGGAACTGGCTGGGCGGGTGGATGAATGGGGGGGGAGGGGGGGTCGAAGAGCAATCAACACACATATACACACCCAGTCATGCACACACAGTCATATACTGACACCGATAATAGCTTCAGGCAGACGCCGGCACAAGTGTTGAGTTTCTCACACACTCGCATAGGGAGGAGCGTGTACATGCGCGCGCGCGCACACACACACACACACACACACACAAACACACACACACCAAGCTTCTATAAGCTCTTTCCACCTTTTCGTCCCGCCCACACGCGTTTACAACAAG
>JBAMHX010000006.1:4870835-4898918 GCA_037177515.1 Pseudomugil tenellus | reverse complement strand
GAGATGTCAGGGGTTGTAGCGGGAGAAGATCCTCTATACACCTGCTGGTGGGAGGGGTGTTTATTGCACACACACACACACACACACACACACACACACACACACACACAGCCGGCTCCTATGAGCTCTTTAAATATGTTAGTAACGCACACACGCGTTTACAAAACGGGTGCAAACCACAGACGAGACTACTGAACAAGTTAAAAAACCCTTTCAACCACAACACACAGGACAGGACAGCATTCACGTTGCTTTGCAGAGCTCTGTGTTTAACTGGTGGTGTGTAAAAGACTAATGGGAGCCGGTATCTGTGTGGAGCTGATAGACATTCACTTAACGCTCGAGCACTAAAGTCACAAGACTCGTGTTCAGTACAGTCACCTGCTTGTATAATGATGGAGAGATAAAGAAAAGTGATATGTGCAGATAAAGAGTATTCAAGAAGAGAAGTATGATACAGAAGAGGGATATTATCTGTGCAAACTGGCATTTAAATCAACATTTTAAAGAAAAAATGATAGGAGAATATATTAAAATGACTTAATTTCTGTTTCATTTCCCAACATTTTCACCTCAGTAAACTGACTTTCATGTGAAGCACCGGGAGTCACTTTGTAAAGACACAGAACGCCACTTGTTTATTTAACAAACAGCAAAAAACACTACAATCCCTCTTGCAAAAAAGGGCAAAAAAGTCCTGCTGGTGTCCACCTCTGGGTATCTTTCACATGTAAAACTTTGGGTAGCCCAAAGACATAAACACTGAAGCATTTCCACAAAGACACGCACACATGCATGTACACACAGCCCCAGCTGGAGCACACAAGCTCCCTTTGTGCTGCATTCCTCACGCCTTTTAGCCTTAGCTCCAACATTTAGCTTAGCTTCTCTCCATCTGCACACGTACACACATACACAGAGCAACTTTCTGCTTTTGTCTGCAGAGCTGTAGCGGTCAAACAGCTGAGAGGCTTGAGGATAGGAAGCTTGTCTTACCGTGGCCAGGCTCAGGCTGAGCTCACAGGGAGACAGGGGGCTGGCTTGATGGGGTAAAATCCAAATGAGGCTTGTTGATTAGAGCGTCAGCCAGCTCAGCAGATTCCCACAGCCTTTCCTTTCCTCTCCTTTCCCTGCTGCCTGCCTGCTTGCGCTCCCAGCTTTGTGTGTTCCCTTTAAACTGCACGGCTGCCTCCCCCCACCTCCTCAACACACACTGAGGCAGCACACAAAACACTCACTGCTGCTGAATATGACACTGTTGTCAAAAGCATGCAGCACCTTTGTTTTTGTTATATATATTTTTTCTTATTCTACAGCCTGCAAGGAAGTAAGGGGGAAAAGCACACCGAAATAGGAATCTTCTGTCTTTTCTTCTCTAAAAAAAAAAAAAAAACAAAAACAAAAACACAAAAAATATGTGACTCCTGTTTTAGATCCTCCTCTTTTTCTCCTCTGTCTGTTTCTCTTCCTCACTCTCTCAGCTTCTCTATATTCTGTCTTTTTCCCACTCAGTAGTCAAACAAAGAAAGAAAAGGAACAGAGCAAGCGCACACACGCGCACAAACACAGACATATACAACACACATTCGCTTGCTTCTGCTTTCTCTCTCCCCCTCTCTCAAATACACAAGCCCAACCCCCCAGCCTGCCTCCCTCTGATTCTTTTTCACTCCCTGCCTTTCTCTAAACAGCACCTCCCCCCTTCCCACCCCCTCCATCCTACCCTCTGCCTGATCTGGCCTCGTTTTCATTCGTCTGCCACCCCTCTCTCTTTCTCTCCTCCCTCCCTCTGAGTCAAACAGATGGGATTGGAGAGCAGAAGGAGCTCCTGTGTTCACTCTCTACCTCGATTTCTCATCTTCATTAGTCTGATGCAAGCCTGCTGGAGACAAGCTTCCACCTACAGCGTGCACGTCAATGATAAAAAAAAAGAAGAATCAATACAGATAATTGTCAAAATCTGTCTAAACTCTGCTCTGTGCATTTCCTCGCAAATGTTAATGTAGTAGATGCAACATCTGCACAGCTGATGTGTGAAACTGGTGAGGCTTCAGAAAGACTGGCCCACATGTAGCGCAGTGGGAACAATGACTTTCAGGTTCGGGACTCACATCTGGTGGAAAGTGACCACTGGAGGACTTTCTTGCTGAATTGTGTCAATGTGAAGTTTGTGTTTTGATTGGATTTGGCCATTTAATTCCTGTTTCTGATTAAATCAGTATAATTAGATTTGATTATTGCTGCTCTGCTGTTTCTACTTTGTGAGGGATCCTTCCTGCTTTATTTACGGGGTTAAAGGATTATTCTGATTATCAAAATTTTGTCTATTTTTCTGCAACGTATACAGTGATGTAACCGAATAATGGAAAACAAGAACATTATGGTGAGGCTTTGAAGAAAATCAGACAGGAAGTAACCATGCCAAAGTTGTAGTTAGATTTTATTTGCATTTAATTTGCAAGTAAAAAAATAAAAACACTCATTTTTTCTATTCAATTCTATTATACATTCATTTAGCAGACACCTTTGTCCAAAGCGACTTAGATCTGGGACGTAGGGTTAGTGTCTTGCCCAGGGACACTTCCGCATGTAGTCAGGGGGAGCCTGGAATTGAACCATCAACTTTCAGGTTGACGGACAACTGCTCTTACCTCTTGAGCTACAGCCTCCTGTTTTTGCATTATTCACATATCTAAATAACACCCTGGTGCTTTTAAATAAAATTTTGAGATAGCAGTCTGACATTTAAACATGGTCCATTTATAAACTATTGCATTTAGTATAACAGAACAGGCAGAGGAATTAGATCACAGCTGGTCGATATTAATCAAAATTTATATCTCAATGCTTTTTACTTGCATCGCAATATACAATAGATATTGCGATTTCTGATACATAAATAAATATAATTTATTTTGTCATTTAACCAAAAGAGGGTCCTAATGAACAGATTTAAATGCTAAGTATACTTTGACAGTAAATTAGGGATCAGCAACACGTTTGCATTAGACAGCTAACTTAAAATAGCTTTATGTTTAATTAAAAACTCCAAAAACCAAATAGACAAACGCTTTTAAAAATGACCAGTTGAGAAAAATGCAAAAAGAAAATAAACTTAACTAAAACAAGCTGCCTCGATATAAACAATATTTCCTCTTTCTATATCGCTTGTGAAAAAGTCTTGTAACATTTGAAAATCTCTATATACTGCTCAGTCTTATAATATTAATTATTATTATTAAAGAGCAATACTATTCAAATGGTCCTTTCCCTTATGATAATTAGCTGCAGTTTTGAAGTTTTTGCCTCATTATCGAGCCAAATATTGCACATTGAGGGCTTATGGAATATACTTGTATTAGTCTGATCTGGTGTTAATGTCTTATGGCCTGAAGAAGACCCAAAAGTGTCTGAAACATTGCAATAAAGTTGTTTGTTGGAGCCCTGGACAGAAAAGTGATTTATGTCTAAATGACTGAATGCTATCCCTTTCAGAGATTGATGAAGGAATTAAAGAGGCCATATTATGGTAAACTGACTTTTATGAGCTTTTAATCTTCCAAAAGAGTTATACCTTATATACACCTTAAAACGATCCTGACATCAACGCTCTCATCAACAGACACACCCCGACTACACACAGCGCCTCTGCGACTGCTCAGTGCCGGATTAGCGAGAGAGGAAGACAGCAGTTAGGAGAATTGCAGACCCAGGCGTTCTGGATACAAACCTTGCAGCAAGAGATGAATGGTATGGCAAAACTATAGTATGTACGTGTTGCAAAGTGCATAATATTATCATAGATGTGCATAGGATAGAGTGTGGAACGGCATATATTGCAAAATATGGAACTTTTAATGATATCTGTCATGTCTGAATAGGCCCGTAGTCCATTAATTATAAACAGGCAAAGTCTGTTGTGTTCTGCTGTGAAGCCTTCAGTTTGAAAATATTTTTGTTATACCATATTTAAACAAGCAGAAAGAATGGTGGGTGTGACTTAAAATTGAGCAACAATGTATTAAAAAACATTTTATAGTCAATCAAATTGATTGAATAAAGTTCTAGTAAATCACCTTTTCATTAACAAACTTTTGGCCTAAATAATCACTTCCTGCCCGTATAACCTACTTCTGGTGTAGGACCTGCATCTACCGATGATGTCACACTATGACATCTATTAGTGGCGGACGTTGGATAAAGGATTGTGGTTGGTCTGGAGAACTTACAGAAGTAGATCTTTAGCCAAGTACGATTGAAGTTCTTTGAAGGAAACAGACAACTTTACTAGGAAAAATCAATCATTACCTTTCAGAAGGGACTTACCACAGCCTGACCTCACCTCTAATCACCCCAAGACCAGAAAGGTCTCCATTCAGAGGGCATCAAAAAATTTAAGTTAAAAATAAGTAACAGTGTAACTAAACATTAATGTTAATGTCCAATTCATATTTGCAACATTTATTCACAACTTAGCTAGCTATTTTTTTTTTAAAAAAAACAAAAAACAAAACACCATATCCTTGTTTTACTTTCTGTATTAGATGAACAGTTGTAGTACTACTTTGCTTGATGGTCTTTTAAGTGGAAGCTTGCAAAGTATTGACAAATTATCATGAGAATAAAATCACATTCAAAAGGGTTGCATTAATATGGGAATGTTTAGGTGAAAAAAAGTCCTAGCAATAAACAGACCACAGTTTCTAATTCTATTCGTATGAAAGCGGCGTAGTGCAGACCAGGCACATCTGGTACCTACACCGGTACTACCTGTCAGTTAACTATAAACGTGTTTGCTTAATGGCGGAGAGAAAGCATGCAAATCAGCAGAGCAAGGGAAAAAAAGACTGTCAGAGAAAACACAAGAAATATGTGTACATACATTTATGTATTGAAGTCAAACTGGGTGAAAACACTGCAGCAGTGTAACACTAAAACCAAGCTAGCATTCCACAGTAGTACAACTTCCATGTCACTGCATCTCAGCAGGGAGCTCCGAGCACTTCAGGCACAAGCAGCAGATTCAAGGTTCATGACTGAGAATTTAAATAAAGATAAAAAGATAGAGACGAGGAAGATTAATAAAGAGGCTTGCTATGTAAACTGTGTCAATTTGGCTAAAGATCAAATGGCTGGTTACAGTAACAGCCAGCTTTTTCCCTCTATTTTTCTCTGTGTCGCGTTGTGAATTAAGGCTAACAACGACATTACATTGTAATAAAAATTAAATGAAAATTTCTATTAATCCCTAAAGGGAAATTTCTTTTGTAGTAGACTTTCTTTTTCAATGAAAAATTAGAAAGACCTTATTTTACATAACATAATTTGAAATACAGCTTTTCTTAATCCTACAAAGTGAATAAAAACACCAGACAGCTGTATTAGGATGATAACATACTGATATGTTAAACAGGATTCAGATATGATTTAATGTGGCTATATTACTTTGAATATAGGAAGTAGATAGGATATGTAGATAGGAATATATTGGATACATCATAGAAAATTTTGATTTTGTAGTCGACTTATTTAAATATCTAACAATGTTTTTAATATACTTGTACTTGTATCAAAGCATGACTTCTCACCTGAAGGGTATTGAACTCATTGGACAGAGATTGTGAAAGGTACGAACAGAAGTTGTATGTGAGTGGTGTTTTGTTGCCTGATTTGTTTGAAACTGACGAAAACCAGTGGAACAATAACCTGTCGAAGTGGCTGCTTGTGCAGTATGGCGACATTTGGAACTACTGGGTTGTACACAGCTGAAGCATTGAAGGCTTACAAATCGCTGGATGCATACATTTTGTTTGTGGGCGTGTTCACAAAGTTTTATACTACAGTGCAAATGACTCACTATGCTTCCTACAGAGTTACCTTCTTCCGTCCTTGTGCTAAATGATGCTGAAAGGAGCCGACTGCCAGCGGGTGTGTCAGATTGCTCCGTGTCCATGCCCTACACACACATGCTGGAGTTACATTTCGGTCTGAAAGGATCGTTTTACTGCATCCATTTCACAATGATTGTCGCCTAATTTTTCAGCTTTGACGGAGGTCTATTAGACTTTTTTTTATCAAGGAGGTTTATTGTTTACCAAAGCCACGATAATCTGCAGAGCAACTTAATTCAGCGGTGTCCACTGCGCACCAAAAGGAGTGACAGCTGACTATGACACGCGAAAGGTTTTTAAGGCTGGAATATAAGAATGAATGATTCACGCGGGACACGCGACGAAATACACTTAAAACCTTTAAAATGTTCAAAAAGGGCGAGTAAAATCTCGAGTTAAAAGTAGATCAACTCGTTTCCCTGCAGGATTACATATAGCAAAAATCAGATGTGTCCACTGCTTGTAGTCATGATCATAAACATGTTTAGCGTAAAGACGACACATTAATAATGTTCTGTTTGTGCAACCTACTGCACTACACGAACTCGGCATAATCTTTGTTTACAAACAGTAAAAAACTGTAAAAACAGATGACGGCGGATGTGTCTTTATGCCGTCAGCCCGAAACTAGGTCAATGAGCACGTAATCGTGATGTCACTCGTCAAAATGTCAATACAGAGGGTCGATTGGGCTGTGTTCACATCAAAACGTCCCCAAAATGCGCTTTCTGGGCACACAAATGGAGCACATTCAACATGTTGTGAATGCAACTCTGCACGTGAAACCCAAAGACACCCTAACACATGTTCCAAAGCATTCTGTACTCCTACCCATATTGACTGACTGCTTTACGGATTTGATTTGGGACAGTTTGCAGCTTGTTCTTGACACATCAGCCAGACCGTTTCTTCTAGAGGGGCAACGAGAAGCATTGTGTGACTGCCCGGACATTTGAGGCGGGTGTGGTGAATGCACAAAAGCATGAAAATTGTCGCCTCTGCACTTCTGCTGATGTGATGTTAAGGGGACAGTTTTAACAAACAGCTAATTAAGGTGGTGAGCACGTACAGAAATACATGTGGTATATAAAGATACAGACTCCATTGCTTGCACATTGCGCAACCCCACCCTCCCACGGACATGGTTTAGTTAAGATGAAATAATCATGTCAATTGTACATAAAACAAACTAAGTTTTTCATGGAGCGTAAACTGACTCCTGAAGAAAAAGAACAAAGTTCTTAATGATAATATGCTATGTGCTTCCACACAGAATCTATTCCATAAAAAAAAATGGGAGAGATATGAAAAAATAAATTAAAGAAAAAAATAAAATGGGGGAGGCTGTGTTGAGGTGTAGTGTCGCCGTCTTTTGATCAGTCAGCCATGGGTTCGGTTCCCGCTCTGTCTGATGTCAAAGTGTCATTGAGCAAGACACTGAATTTTCAGAAGACTGAAACTGGCTTCTATAAAACTTAAGAAAACACAGGCGCATGGGCAGAAAATTGTTGGTGCAAGATGTGAGTACTGGCTGGAACAGTAGCTATCACATGTTATCCAAGTGGCTGAAACAAAGATGACCCGTGACTGCTACACTCTCAGATGCTGCTGTTTAAGTGACAAAAACATTTCCTAGATCCCAAGTCTGAACGATGGAACCTGATTGACAAGCTTTGCCAGGTTTCTGAACCTTTTGAAATTGCAACAGTGTTTCTGGGGAAAACAATGTGTTAGTTTCTGCACTCCCACATCGACTGCAAAGCATGAAGAAATCTATACTGGGGTTGAATTTTTAGTTGGCACCTGTGAAGACGCTCCAGACTCACATAGCAGAACAGATAACAGAAAGATGGGCAAGGGTTTTTATCGTTAACCCTGAAGCTCTAAATGCAGCCCTGCTTGCTGCTGCTCTGGATCCAAGGTTTAGAAAACAGACGTTCTTGCGAGCTGAAAATGGTTTCAAGGTCCAAAGCACAGAACAAACCATGGCAGCTGCTGTGAAATGGGAATCGACTGTCAAAGAAATCACACTGACGAAAGAATTTATCAAAGCCGAAGACACCCGGGAAATAACGTCATTCCCTCTAGAGCTTTCTGGGTTTATGAGACTACTACACCACGCATGTTACAGCATGAAATCAAAGAATTTACTTATTCATTTGTTTTGTTTGTTTGATATTTACAATTTCTGTTTTATTCCATGATCTTTTATCTTAGTATGTCTCCATCCTGTAGGGATGAAGAGCAGGTTGAGGAGCAGCGCAGACGTCACAGTGAAGTCCTTATGTACTTCTGAGAACATCCTTTGTCTAAAGCTTGCTACATATTTCAGGAAAAGCGAGGACTTCTCATGGAGTATGTAACAAGCTTTAGAAGGAGAATCTGCTGTCATGGTGGAAAAAAACAGCAGTATTGTATCCTTTACTGTCATTAAAGTTGTCATTACTATGTATTTCAGCAACATCTATGCCATCAGAGTGTCTGTTCTCTGCAGCAGGTAACACAGCTTCAGCCCTGTGCATGTGCATGGTGACTTGTCTTCAACCACCAAATGCTCATTTAAAAAGGTCAAACACATGAACATTTATTCATATAAAATTTATGAACACATGTTGACAAAAGTTCATTTTGGTCTGTATGAGTTGGTGATAAAAGTGTGAGATGTTCAGGTCAACAAATGTTTTAAATGACTTAAACGCTAAAATTGACGTCCCTACATTCAAGTTTGATTTCCAAATAATATATGTTATAAAAGTGAGGTTATATCTCGTCAATACTTCCTCTGTCCATTGTTGTTTATTCTGTTGGATGACACATTTTGAAATATCTAAGAATGATTTTTTTTTGTATTTGATTTGCTCAATAAAATTATTTCAATCATGAGACACACAGCTTTTTTAAATTTATTTTATTTCCTATAATTGCGTCACTAAATTTTAGTTTGCATTGTTTAAATTTAGAATATAAATCAGTAGCTGCAAAGGCTTAGTTTATTGCAATATATTTATCCGTTACTTACTTTTTGCACAGTTTTTACTGCTTTGCAGCATTTCAGTTACAAGAGGAAAAGGTTTATACGAATAATAAATCGATTACAGTGGCAGTAGGGCTTCTCGATTATGGCAAAATTTATAATCACGATTATTTTCACTGAAATATGGATCTCGATTATTTAACATTATCATCTAATAACTTTAGTAACATGAATTTATTTAACATCAAATGGTTGCTTTTAAACATTTTTAGGAGTCCATCAATTTTAGAAAACTGAAACAAATAAAGAGAACAGAAAAACATATGTTGTAGTGGAGATCCAAAAATAAAGCAGCAATAACAATACAATATCTATATCATAATGCAATTGTCGGATCAACATTTCAAAGACATGAACAAATAGCTACTTAATTAAACTGAACCAAGTGTAGCCTGAGCCAAAATCATACTAACTTCTAACAAACCAGCCATCAAAAGCTTTTTACTTTTCACATATGTTTCTCTCAGGTCTACCAGGAAAAAAATCTCAACATTCTAAGACAAACACAACCAAATATATTTATATTTATACTCCACTTGTTTATTCCTCACTTCTCAGTCATAGCGGGTTCAAAAGTTTTAGTACATTTTTATTTACCTTTGTTTTGCCCATGGGCAATTATTATTTATTTGTTTTCAATACGAGCAGATAACTGTTTCAATTCACACTGACCTTTGATCAGTAAAAACCAAAGAAGGAGAAATCGAAGCATCTGATTGGTCGAGAGAGCGATTGCAAGTCGCCATTGTTTACATCAAACTTCAATATGGAAGTTCGCTAATAAAATTTACAAACACAGAGGAGAAAGGAAGTACAGAAAGCTAGGAGAAAGGAAGCTGGCTTACAGGGTAGGTTTGGGTGACAGTATGGAAAATGCAGTTTGGTCACTGTGTGGAAATAAAGAAAGAAAGAAAAAATAGAGCTGCACCCTCCAACTGAAGTATAGACTGGAGAAAGTATAAGCTCTATAAGTTGGCTGTTGGACTCCTAGAGACGCTGTTTCCCTATCTGCATAAAGAAGCAGTGCACCAGGAGCGACTCCAGACTGCATGACCAGGCTGGAGAGGGACGAGAACACTGAGATGCAAATAAACTATCATAAGATCAGCTGCTGAGCATGCAGCAGTGGTTCGATTTAATCTTTTGTTGCATCAATGTTACAGATGCACAAATAAGAGATATAGATGTTGTGCTCTAGATGTGTTGATAATCTCATTTTCAACACACCATGTTTTAAATGATGACCGTCTCAGTGGGATTCATAATGCACCACAGCTCTACAGCTCATAACTACTACGTGTAAAGTTTAATTCAATTCATCATAAACTCAGACTGAACAAATGTTTTTAAATGAGGCTTCAAACCTGCAATGACAGCAGTGAGTATTTACGAGGCTTGTCATTGGTTTCTGCCTGTTATCGAATGTTCTGTATTTAAATTTGAGATATTAGCTGCTTGCTGTATTATTGTATTACTCATTAGCATAGATTCTTCTCACCAATTAATACCGAAGTCACCTTTTGAACATGGAAACTGTTTTTGTTGGGTAAAATCTTGATGGATTACTCCGCAACTCTAACCTCAGTATATGTATAATAAAACTGTAGTGGGGACAGTCATCATAGTTATACATAATAGGAATTTTGGAATAATTTCAGACTTCTGATGGGTGCAATTCCCACTTAAACATACACCTTGATTTCCTTGCCGCTGAAACTGTGCTACAGGGTGGTGGTTAAGTCTTTACCAACCATCTGTTGTTTCCTGTAACTTTTTATTTTTTTTTACAGGTCGATGCTATTTTTTTTCTAAAAGCAGGACACCTGTTATTACAAGATTAAACCCTTTCCCTCCTGCAAGCAGGAACCTGTTTTCCATCCGTGAAATGAGCACGATGCATGCAGAAGCAACCATTTCCTATAAAGTGCTACAACAGGAAGGAAGGTATTAGCTGGATTACAGTGTGTGGGGGTTGTAGGCATTTTTACAAGCTGTCTGAAGCTGAATGAAAAAGGTAGGAAAGTAAAAAAAATATTTTGGAATTCTGGGAAACAGCATGTATGATAAATTGCAAAGAAATGTGTCTTTAACCACATGTTCATTAGCAGGAATAAGTTTAGTGCCTATTTGGGATCATTTAATTGAATGTGTGCTGATTGTGTGATAAACTGTGTTCTTCCAATCGAAAGTGAGTCTCTCCCATGTGTAGCACTGGATAGTTCCACCAGTTTGACCTTCCTATGAAAGACTGGCATCCTGAAATACCCTTAGAGTTTACAAAGCAGAGGGAGAGGGCAAACACTCTGTTTCTGTTACGACACAGAAGATAACAAGCAAATATTATGTCAAGTTTTGATCGTTCGTTTATAATAAACAGTGTTTTAATAAGAAAAAAAAATCCAGAATCAAATTCTCTTAAGACAAATTGAATTCTGCTCCTTTTGCAACATTTATGGCATCAATAAACATGTGTATATTACATGTACTGAATAAGCAACACACCTCTATAGAATGTCTTGCATATAAGGTGCATTAAAAGGTTTTCATTGGGCTTTTGTGTAAATGTTTCTTTTCCAAATGAGCAAATAGAGACAAGAATGCTGTTTAGACAAAATTTTTTTGTTAACAGCGAGCATTCAGGCCAGATTAGTCAGAAGGACTTGGTCCACTTGAGAGGACCAATGTCTCACCTTCGTTTCATTTGATTTTACACAGTGCTTCACACAAGTGCCGTTACAACAGCTGGTTGTTCCTCTAAACGACAGACTAAAGAGAAAATCGATCTGGCTCATTGTGTGGCTAGTGTCAAAAATGAAAGAAAACAAGCAACAATTCATTTATTCATACCGACGATTATCTGTTTTACTTTGGTGTTCAAGCCTCATGCGAAATTTATCCAAATGACATTTTGTTCCTGTGGCCTCAAGAACAGAAAAAATGTCTCAGGCTTTAGTCCCATAACAAGCTGTGTGCTAAAGGGCGTTGCACTTTAGTAGTTTGGTGCAGATAAGCATTTACTGATTCGGAAGCGAGGCGTCACACTGCCACAGTTTAAGCTTTTAATCCAACCTTTATTGCTCTTCCTCTGCCTTTGGAGCAGTAAACAATGTTCGTGTTAATCAATAATCCTTTATGTAGCACTTTCTATGTAATTTCACAACTCAATGTGCTTTACAGAAATAACAGGGATAAAAGTCTCTCTCTCTTTCCACACCAGGAAGGAAAATCAGCAAGTAGTACGTTTACATCTGATAAATTACAAAGAAAACCCAGAAAAAAAAGCAATAACCCTGGTTTACTACTAAGCAAGCACCAACAACAACCAATAGTTCTACCATTTTTCACTTCTACTGCACTGCTGGGGCTTTGAAAGTACATTAAGTTAGCATTGTATAAAAGACCAAATGAATCAGCTTTATTACTAAACCTAACTGAACAAAGATCCTTGTGTTCCAAGCTTGCATTTCTTTGCTTTATCACATCATCTCTATAATGTTTTCTGGTTTTTCTCCTTTCTTCAGCAGCTGATTAACTGATAGTCTGATGTGCATAACGTACATTCACTGCTAAATTACACCAGAAAGCAAAGAGGTTTATGTGTTTAAATAAGGTTAAACACGAAGAAAGGGAAGGGAAAGAAGGCAAGTCAGTGGCAGAAGGTAAGGTACGGAGAAAGAAAGCAGTAAGGGAGTGGAGAAAGCCGGTACACATGGTGATACATTACATAATTCTCTGGCGGAACTGATTTATTGCTGTGCTGATTTGGCGCCCAGCCAAAACAAAAGAGCATTTGCAAGATATAATCCCAGACAGAGACAAAGAGTGAGAGAGAGAGACGTGGACAGTGAGAGAAGATAGATAGCAACTGATAGAGGGAACAGTGAACAAGAGAGAAAGATGTACAATTGGAGAAAAATGTAGTAAAAGCTGGAAATTTTGGGTTGCTGCCAAAATAAGTGAATAAAGAAATAAAGTAAAAAAAACAAAAAAAAAACAGGCAGTGTCAGATAATGAGAAGAGAAAAAGAAACAAAGCATTTAAGAAAACGTTTAATCCTTGATGTGGAAGGAAAGTAACAAGTGTGAGTCGGGAAAGGCAGACAGTGACAGATTGAGGGGACGTGTGTGAAAAAGAATTTGTTTGAGTGCACTGCAGGTTATCGTTGTTGAGGCAATAAGTGTGGTTATACAAGAATCTGCACACTGGGCAGAGCAGCCCGACACACTGGAACGACAGGACTGACTGGGTTTACTGCACACAGTACAGTGTGTTCAAACACTACAGTAGCAACGAGCGTCTGTGGACGGCTTTGAAATGTGTCCAGAGTACATAAACCTGATACACCAGTTCACCATTTAGGTGTTTAGCAGAATAAAATCTGAAACAGAGACTGATTTGACCTCAATGAGTTGTATTCATAAAAGAGACATCAATTAATTATTAATTATTGTGGGTTTTAGGTCAGTTTTATATAAAAAACTTGTCACAACATTACAACATGTCTGCAGCTAAAACCAGCATAGTGTATTTCCCAGTACCAACACTCCCACCTTTGTGACCCTGGATTGGGCTGTCGTTTTAAAGGGTTTGAATGCGTCCCAATTCTCACATCCCATTTGGAATCTGAGTCCACACGGCTGAAGCATATTTCCCACGATTCATTGCTGCATGTTACGTTTCGAACGGGAAAGTGGAAAATGGGGATGTTTGGTGATGAAATCCTGTGCCAGTAGTGAAAAAAAGTATTTTAAGTATAATTCTTGAAACATTGCCTCTTTATCTATGCTGTATGTGTGTAATAATACTCATATATTCCCGTTACATTGAAATATGCTTTAAATATCTGAACATCATTTTGCTGAAAGAAGTAGCTATATTTAGAGACATTTATGCTAACAATTTAATCACTTTCTGATTTCAAAAAGTCATAAAGTTAACTATCACATATACATTTAGTTAAAAAAATTTATTTAGCCATCCACATCTAAGATCATAGAACAACTTTAATAAATATGTTCAGTGATTCATTCATTCATTAAAAACGTGTGAATTTTATAACATATTTTTTCATAGAATATTTTTCAGCTTCCTTGGATTTAGGTCTGAAAATGATCATCTCTCCACCAGGCATAGAAATGTCCTAAATCTGCGCTTTTCCCAACTCTTGGAACCTACACACTCGAACACTCCTACCAAGGTGCACACTTCACAGAGAGAAATAGGGTGCAGTGTGGGTATAAATACAGATTTGGTCTAATATTTCCTGTTTGCTTTTTTAAAATCAGTAAAAATATGGAGCTTAATTATGTAGCTGCTTCTAAAGGGTCCATCAATATTCCTTCATTTAGAGAAAACTGTGAAGTGAATGAGTGTCTGGGTGTTTCACAAAGCCCTTCTCTCCACACTTTTCTATAGTTTGTATTAAGGAGTTGGAGGCACATCTGACAACTTGTGGGAAACACGTTGTGCACATCGCATGCAATGATTGACCCACTAAGTGAAAATCAGAGCGTAAGCTAGAACTGATCTCACCTTCTCTCCCTTGGTGCAACGTTGAACTTTTCATTGCATCATGTTCCTGGGAATTTTGCTGAAATGTACTGCATCCTAATAGAGGTGAAACATGCTGTATAATGTTAATAACTGGCTTACACGCATCTTTTATGCATCGGATTATTGGCAGAGCATTGAGACATGGATCGCATCAGCTGCAATGATGGAGATGCCAGATGTCGGGTGTGATATGGACTCTATTCCCACTTTGATTCCCACTTTGCTGAAATTCCTTGCTGGAGCATCAGAATCTATTCGTACTCCTCCATCTTTTCCCCCTCTGGCACTTCCTTCTTGTTGTTACATCTCTCTCATTTCTCTTGCAGTCTTTGGATGAACTACAGACAGATGATGGGCAGGAAGGAAGTGGAGATAAAGGCAGAAGAGCAGATTAATAAACTGAATGAGGCGACTGAAGGAAGAAGATAGAGCAGAAGATGGAAGACAGAACAAGAAGTGAGAGGGAACTAGGGAGCTAAAACACACTTTCCTTGTGTTACAGTGAATAATTTACTTTATTCCCCCTCTCTCATCCCTATTAAAAGATATTTGCAACTGAGGGGTGGGTGAGCTGATTAATTGCCAATTAATGTTTAACGAGGTACAGCTGTGTTCTATTAACACTGGTTTAGGCTCTAACTCGCTGACACCACCCTCCTTTTTTATATCACTCAAATTTGCAGCGTCTCCATCTCTCCTGGTTTTGATTCCTCACAACCAGTCTTACTAAAGAGGAGAGGTTCACACTCATATTCTGCTTAGTATTATTCTAAACCGTGTAAAAACTGCAGATGTTGAAGAAGTTTTTATTTGAGATAAATTTACTGCGTATGTCTATACAGATGCTACTATCTGTGTAAAGAGGGAATTAAATAAATGGCTCTATAGATGTCAAACTAGTGTTTAACCATACAGGAAATGCTATGTATTTGCTTAAAAAAGCTGTTGCATTACAGGGTAAGTCTAAGAAGCAACCAGCTGCATATTCAGGAAGCTGCTGTTCCAAACTCTCTGATGACAAGATATCAGGATGTCTGTTTGCAGACTTTATATCAAGCTAAGTTACTGTAAAAGCATCTTTATACTGACCAGACATGTGAGAGAAGATATCATTTATCGGTTTAAACCATAGCATTACTGCTTTTCAAAGCAATGTTTATGCATTACTGGCTATTGCAGAGTATTACCAAGGAAACGTGCTACTGATCAGTTGTTCAACATCCCTTTCGGTTTTCTGGAGTTTAAAGAGTCGCGGACGCTGTGTGTATACCGAAAGAGCTGCAAAAACAGTTGTGAGTCACCCATTGGATGGAATAATGTTCCTGTAACTTTATCAGAACAGCTACAAGCTGGCATTGTGTCTCTGGAGACTTCAGGCCAGCTGCGTGGCGTGTGTCATGGATATAATTTTAGTATCCATGTTAACAGATTAGAGCATACACAGACTGCATGATGTGGATATCTGCTGCAACTTAAAGCATGTTGCAGCTGCATGCACTGCAGATTTTCAGCATGGTGTCCATTTTTTATGTACAAGATAAGCATCAGTTCAAAATTCATGGCATATTGACCTCATGTCAGCAACAAAACAACTTTCACTGTAGTTTCAACATGTATGCAAGATGTTACAGACTGCCGGCTATAAGAACGATGATCTTTGCATGCATTTAGATATTTAAAACTGGGCTCTTGTTTTTGCGTTCTGAGCTAATTAAGAATAAAAATAAATAAATCTGTATTTTAAGAAGAGTCTATGTGTACACACGCACCAGATAGCAGCTGCACCATAGCAGGGCTGTGGTAAAAAGATGGATGGTGTAAATATGATTCTGCAGTGAAACAGTTCAGTGAAGCACATGATGCACTTGTCACGTTACCGCTGTGAAACCGGCCTCATGTATGATATATGGTCACATACACAACTTATAACACAACCTAATCAGACAGAGAGAAACTCATATTCTGTTTGCTGGAAAGATTCTTCAACATCTGAAAATGTCTCCTTGAAGTATTTGCAAGTCGGCATCTGTGTAGTCAACACACTAAGTCAGCTGCTAGCAAGCTGTTATCAAATCGTGGCGAGTGTGTCTGTTTAACCAATGAGAGACCTGGTTACATTTCAACAGTGATGGGATTGGTTTAACTCGGTTTTCACCCCTCAAGGTCCTAAAGAGTCATGTAGCAGCTAAATGGAGGGTAAATCGCTAACGAAAAGCTAAAAATGATGATCACATGACCTTCTATGTCACATACGGAGCTCGTAAATGTGAAAAAAGGGTTTTATTCCAATTGTGCAATATACTTTATGTTAAAACATCTGAAAAAACACCTCATGAGAGCGTAAAAACCTTTTAGTAATAATTGAGAGGTTTTTCTAAATAAAGGTGTTTCAAATACTGCTTTTTTATTGGAATATTTTGTCTTCGTGCAACTCTCAGGGTAAAGGAAACGCAGCTAATGAGCTTGCATCTTTTGAGCTCTTTTCCGTCTGCCTTTTTCTGGGGAAATATAAACTTGTCGGAAGAAAGAGGAATGTATACAGACGCTGTCTGAACAAAATTAATATCTTCAAAGTATTTTTTAAAAGTGCTACCAGAATACGTTTGAATAATTTCATTAAAGCACGTCCCCAAAACATTACAGTATCAACATGACGGAGCTCTTTATCGTGAAATTTAAACGCGAGTTTATTTATTGTGACACTATGACATATGATACTGGTCTCCTGCTCCCTGGTGGATAAGATGAAGCAAAAGCTAGCACAACAATAAGTTAGACCCATTATATGGAATAAATAGTGAGAATACCAAGAATATTCTATTCTTTCTTTCAGATTTTCTTAAAAAAAAGGTTAAAAACACTTAATACTTCAAAGACTGGTGTTTTCTCCTTAGTTCTAAAGTCGGGCTTTAAGGGACTAATTTTTTAAATTAAATCTGTGATGACTGGCTAGTTGTTTTAGTAGCAGCTAAACTAGCATGTTGCAACACTGTGTCACATCTGTGTGTCTTAGATGTACAGAGGGTTGACACTGTGAATTTAAACGCAAGTTGTTCATAATTGCTATGGTTACATGATTTCTTTAAAATTCGGAATTAAATGATTCCAGAAAACAGTATACTCTTTTACGTTTACATGGAAATATTATTTTCCGGATTGCAGTTTATGTGGAAAACAGTGGTATTTGTCTCTAGTTAATTCTGCTTTAGATCTGGGGGTTAGGAAGGATTCTGATTGGACAGTGGGCAGACGTGAGGTATTTACGTAATTCAAGTACACTTCCTGCTTCTCATCTTTTCGTCCATACCATGGAAATCCACTTTATAAGTATCATTTTTACTTTTAGGTTGATTATAATTTTGAAGTATCAGCTTCACACGAGCATGCTACATCTCTTTTTCCACCAGCTGAGGAGAAGACAGAAGACGAGAGGTGGAAGACCACAAGGAATATGTGCGTCATTGGGACGGAACAAGGTAACGGGCATGCGCAGAACGACATGACTGTTTACATGATGGAGGAATAAATCATTACAATGGAAATAAAACAGCCACGTATATCAGAATAAAGTGGAATTTAAGATGTCATTTTCATTACATGGTCATTTTTAATTATTTAATAGTGGATTTAACTTTTATTCAGAATTAAAGAGGAATTAAAACTTATGTAGATGTGGCCGATGAGCTGGTTTATTTGAAAATTAGATCAGTCTCCAGGACACATCGACTGGGAGTTTTTTGCAGGAAGGACGCAGAAACTATCAAAATAATTTAAATTATTTAAATTCTGGGTACAATGAGAATCTCGATTTTTTTTCCAAGAATTGAGATCACGATTCCCTCACGATTTTTTCCCAATATACACGTTTATTGCACAAATCACATCAATTTCGCAACAGCTGACACTAAATATAAAAAAAATAAATGTCACTTTTCTTTTCTTTTACCTACACAACCTTTCAATAATTTTCTGCTGTTCATTTGTTGAGAGAAAAAGGCAGCGCTTGATCTATGCAGATGATGTTCCTAATCAAAATGTGGTACAATCATGGCCTTTTTTTTCTTTTAAGAAATCGTTTTCATTTGGAAATGAGATTGCATAAAAATGTGAATTGAGATCACGATTTTTTAACGATTGATTGTGCAGCCCTAATTGAAATTGCTTTTATTATTATTATTGAATTTGAAATTATATTTGTCAATTTATATTCTTTTCAACAACTATTTGTTAACAAAATGCTGTATTGATTTTCCAAAGACGGCATCATGCTTATGTACTTGTACAGTATTTTCAGCTCCTGGAGTCTCTCTACTGGAGTGGAGCTCCCTCGGTTAAGTGTGTGTGTCTGAACACCCATTTACATAAAAACTCTAAATATTGTCAGAAAAGATAAAAAACTAGTTATGATGTGTGAAAACAGCCAGACTGCATAAAAAAAGAGCACAGAGTTATCCTTTCATAGAGATTGGCGAACAGCTTTCTCTTTCTGTAAGTGCATCTTATCTGCTGGTATAAAAACACGACCGCTTTGCAGTTTTATGAATCCAGCCCACAATATATGATGGAGGCCAAATCGTTTCATGCCACACTGTTGCGTCATCGATTTCATTTGAACATTGACAAAGCAGACATGTCCCAGGTGAAGCTTTATAAGTGAAAAACCTCAATTCAGCCGTTCCAAGCATCAGAGGCAGCCTTGCGATATAAAATGAATTCATCTCAGTGACGCTGAGATTATTAAATCCTCTACTATGCTTCTAGTCGTCCTTATTCCTTTGTGGACACAGGTTTGATGCCTCTTAAATCCCTCACATCCTCCTTTTCCTCATCCTGTCTTATCTCTCTCTTCTTTCCATTCATCTGATTTATCATCTGCCTGGAGCCCCTCTCTCTTTTCTCCCCTCCCTCCCTCTATGTGTTTGTGTGTCTGTCCAGGAAAGACAAACATCAGCAGGCTCAGATCTATACTTTTACATTTTTATGTGCAGAATGCCATCATTACTGAGCCAACTCATCTATTTACACAAACCACACACACACACACACATGTAAAGATGATTGCAGGAGAAAATGAGGAGAAAGGGGGCAACAATGGATGCAAAGCATTGCATCTGTCTGGTGGAGGGAGAGTGTGTGTGTAGCCATGTGTGACTGTTGGTGTGTACGTATGTCTGCCCTGTGTTTTTTTTTTTCCTGTTTTGGCTTTCATTACAATCTGATACCTCCACCCATCTGTTCACAAAGGAGAGCAGCAGAAGACGGGAGGAGAGGTGGAAGAGTTGGCTGTCACTCTTCATACGCTCCTCCTCTTCCTCTTTATCTGCACTCTTTGTCCTCTACCTCCCTGCCCATGTCTCTCTCTCTGCTCCTCAATCTTCTCTTCCCTCCTCCCCCTCTCCCTCCTGCCTGTCTCCGCTCTTCTCCTTTCATCTTCACATATAAGCAGAACTGAGCTCCGTCTCCTCTGAAACCCCAGCAGGTGTGGGTGGTGTGTCTAATTGTACGTAAGTGTGTGTTCTAGTGTGCAAAATGTGTTTCAAAGTCTCTCAGGAGAGCTTTTTTCACTAAGTCACATTGCGTCTATGTTTGAGACTAGCTTGTGTGTGTGTGTGTGTGTGTGTGTGTGTGTTAGCTGTGTAGAGAGTGTGTGTGTATCGGAGATATCTTGTTTCCTCAGGGGAGTCCAGGCCCATTTCCACTGTCTGCTGAAGCCAACCGACCCAGCAGTGCATCGATAATCTATTAGAGGAGAAACACACAAACATCCTTGCACTCTTACCTGCCAGGACTGAACACCACGAGCGTGCTGTAAGTGGATTGGCCATGGCTTGACCTGAAATGCAAGCATGACACAGATATTAGAAATGATTAAAAAAATCAGTGTGAAAAACTAATTAATCCTCATCACAACTGTAGTCTTTGACTTTACTTTTGCACAGCTACACGTGCAGCAGCGGGTCAAATTTACATCAGTACACTGGACAGGACACTGATCTGGATTTTGATGAGTCAAAAATCATGCACGTGAATTTCCACCGCTGCAGCTTTTAGACACAAGAATAAACGCAAAGTCTGACACCAACATTAGGTTCCTGCTTTTCTCACATGATGAGGTTTCAGTGCTGGTCTAGAGATGATGACGGAGAGAGAATCATTTCCCTTTTTGCATTCTGAAAGCAAAAGCAGCAGCTCCCCGCCGGCAAAGCAATGCGTTGGGAGCACAGATGCTTACCGGTAAATGGCTCTTAAACCACTTTTATTTGTAGATGGCGTTATGACAGTGTTTCTCAGGAAGCCCTGCTCTGCATGTTGTAGACATGTTCCTACTCCAACACACCCGACAGTCTTTGTGGTTGTTAACGAGCCATTCGTTTAATTCAGGTGTGTTAAAAAAGGGTTGCCTCTAAAACATGCAGGGCAGAGTAGAGAAACACTGGGTTATGGTGACTAACAATAAAAAAACTATACAAAAAAAGGATAAAAACTGATAACAATAATGATGAGATTTATTTAGTTGTAAACGGCACTCATACCACTTTTCTTCACCACAAATTTAGAAATATTCTACTTACTCCAATTCTTATTAGAGCTCAACAAATAAGCAAATCTGGCCCAGCTGTGACTGTCACTGATTATGGTGTGCGTGCACACCGCTGAATTGAGCTGCTCTGCAGATTGTCGTGGCTTTGATAAACAATAAACCTCCTTGCTCATAAAAGTCTGGTAGACCTCCGTGAAAGATGGAAAATTAGGCGACAATCACTGTGAAATTGATACACTAAAACAATCCTGTCAGTCTGACGTGCAATTCCAGCGTGTGTGTTGTGGACATGCAGGAGTCCAATACACTCGCTGGCAGTCAGCTCCTTTCAGCATCATAAATGTTATTTACACACATTCTTCAAACTCACCCAAAGAGTCAACCTTTCCTTCGATTGTGGTCCTTTAGCATGAACTTAAGAGATGCGGGCAGAAGTAACTCCGTAGGAAGCATAGTGAGTCTTTTGCACTGTAGTATAAAACTTCATGAACATGGCCACAAACGAAAAAAAAAAAAATGTGTCCATCCAGCGATTTGTAAGCTTTCAATGCTTCAGCTGTACAACCCAGGAGTGTTTATTAATTAGTTCCAGATGTCGCCATACTGCACAAGCAGCGACTTCGACAGGTTATTGTTCCACTGGTTTTCGTCAGTTTCAAACAGATCAGGAAACAAAACACCATTCACATACAACTTCTGTTCTTATCTTTCATGATCCCTGTCCGATAAATAGTCAAGATAATTCTCTTTTGTATTTAAGCGACTGGCATTTGCATTTTTGCTTCTTTGCAAGTTCCATCATGAACACACAACGTGAAATGCTGGTTACGCCGTATCTTCTGCCGCCAGCTAGTGCGCATGACCAGGATTAACCAAATGTAAACAATAACAATCAATGTGTCTATACAGGATATTAAAACACAACCAGTAACAATAAACAAAGCCTATGCCATGATGGCTAGGGGTATATCCCTGAACGCCCCCAATCCTCCAATTCCCCAATCCTCGGATAGACACAATACAATATTATAAAGACACACATCTTAAGTCACAGAGATTCACCTGGTGTTGAAACTTTGAACCAGCCCAGTATGACATCAAGACAGGACGCATTCTGAGGTCATGACCTTTTATTTGCACTTGATTTGAGGTCAATAAGAGAAATAGTTCCAGAGATATAACCAAAAACCTGATTTTTCGTGAATTAAAACGCCACCTGGTGAGGAAATCATAAATCCCAAAATGCTAAACTTCGATGCAGATGGTCCTATTGGGGACCTAAACAGGTACACTGAGTATCAACTTCCAGTTGTGAAAACTCTTCCAGTTATTGCTCTCACACGAAGTATATACGGCCGCGGTCGTGATGAAACCATTATATCTCCGACACTCTGTGTTCGTGGATATATAATATCCTAATGACCTACAAACATTGTAGAACCAGTACAAGAACACAATATAGGAGAAAATATGCAATGAAAACTGCACATTATGATGTAGTCCTCCCTCCATATATGTGAAGATTAGCATTGAGGCAAACAGAACTAAATGTAGTGACCAGCCACACACTGCAACGGCAACTGCAGTTGTCAGACATACATACACATTCATGATATGCTCACACATCCACAGACAAACACAAGCCTGGTGAGATAGTATTGGACAAACGAGCACACTCACAAAATAACACATGGCCAGACAAAATGCATAAACAAGATACCAGCATGATGTAAGAGGGTGCAATATCAGACACCACATTATCAACTCTAAAGCCTGTTTATGGACCAGTTAAGTAGGACAGAAGCTAAGCTCTGAAGATGCTTCTTGTTTACAATAACACAGCTGTGTAACAGCACTTTAAATGCTATTTTGCTGCCAGTGTTCATTGTATTTACTGCAAACATGTACAGAACACGTTTTCTGTGGGATATACAGCAAGTCATATAAATTAAGATCAATTTCTGTAGAAAGAAATTGTATGAATGTTGTGTTCAGTCTCAGTTTCATTTAGCTTTTTTCCCCTTCATTAATGATCCGTTGTTAAAGATGACTAAATGCATATACAACTTCATTCTAATTAATGTGCAAAAGTACAGGGTCGACCTTCATAAGCAATAAGATCAACAAAAAGCTCTTGTTTTAAAGATATAAAAGAATTCACAAGATAACATAATGTAAGGTTGCAACATGGTTTAGAAAGAAAAGTGGTGAAAAAACGACTTTTTTCTCATTTACAAACACTGGTCATAATAAATGTCACTGCGAAACAGCAGGAGCATTCTTAATATAGGGATTGGGAGAGGGCCATTAATCCCAGCTCAATGTATTGAATGTTTATCTAATTATCACTGTGTTTGTCATGGTGCTCACATATAAATCTTAAAGCAGAAGTCTATAGCAATAATTTCAGGAAAATCCTTTAAAATTCCATCATCTCTCTTTCTCTCTCTGTTTTGTAAATCCTTGCGTTCCTGCCTTTTGGAATTCCTCCACAGATTATCCCATAGCTTAAGCTACAAGGAGGACTAAGAAGAGGGGGAGGAGTGCTTTAAGTTTACCCCGTGGACATGTTTTGCACATGACAAGGAGTTCACGCTGCTGGACGCCCCCCATTCCCTCTTTTTTTCACCTCCTGTATAGAAAAGAGGCACGTAGGTAGACACAGACATGCTAAGCTAACTCACAACAGCTCCCTCTGATTTCCCTGACAACATGGCCTGAGGGCACACAAACAGGCACAAAGTCACAACAAAGGGAATGAGGGATGAAGGCAAAGAGGGGCTCCAGGACAGAGCCTTGAGGCGCTCCAATGTAGTGACACAGCTGCAACAACTTCCCTCCAGACTCCTTCAGCTAGAAACAAACTAGCTTGAAGCTGCTCTTGTTTGTGAGCTGCCTTTATTTGGCTGAAAACAATCACCAGTCAGTCCCCTGTCTCTAATTTAATGGGGAGTTGGCTCATTCCTCTGAGTGGAATGTACAGTGGGAGCAGCATGCATTTTATGATGAGGTGGAGAGATCTGTGATAAAGTTGTGTGTGTGTGGAGGGGGGTTATCCGGCCAGAGCAAGGGAAGGGTGACTGAGTTTAACTGCTATTTTTAGATATGTCACTTAAACTTGTGGTATGTTCTTTCACTGCGGTCAAAGAATGACACACTTGCAGGGACACGTGGACCATCTTAGATGTATACAACCTGCAAACAGGCACTTTAAACACAAAACAGTTGCAGTCTGGTAAGGTTGCTGCATCACCAATATGCACTGAAATGTACAAATCTGATGTGGGAACAGAAAAACTGAATGTTTTGATAATGAGAACAAATCATGGAAAGGCTCCAAGGTCTGAAAGATACACTAAAGTGCATGGAAACACACACAAACACACACACTCCACAGCTAAACAACAAGTCACTCAACCTGTAGAGCACTGTACTGGCTTGTAGAGAAATGCACAGGGAAGAATAGTGATGGAAGACAGTGTGTCTCAGAGATAATACGAGGAAAGAGTGAGCAGAACGATGGAAAGAGAGACCATATGGTATATAAAGACCTAGATTTTCTCATATTTCGCCTCATCATCCACTCCTGGGACCACTACTCTCTGTGGAATTCCCAACTAAACTCTACTTTTATAATTAGTTTAAACTCTTCCTACCCACATCCTTTTATTTCTCTGTCCATCCAATCTGCTCCATCTCTCCCGTCTTTTATTATCAAGATGTCTTTGATTCCCTTTAGTGTCAGATTATTCCCATTCAATGAATACACATTATACCAAACAATACAAAATTAGAATATTAAATATGTTGCTCTCGTTATTTAACACCATTTTTCTTAACAAAGTGTCTGAATTTGAAGATTGTACCTTAAGAAGATGGAGGACAGAGGAGGCCAGTAGCATCATGTATCCTTTAGAAGAGTTTGTAAGCTGTAAAAAAAAAATGGGTTGGATGGTGCTGCTCAAACCTGATAACACGACTAGATTTCTGGTCATTTTTACCCGAGAACAATCTGTACCAACCACAAATATTTTTCTTTTGTCCCACCACACCTTACTTACTGCAGGAATTAGGGTGTGTAATAACATAAAGAAGCAAAGGTTTAAGAAAGTGAATCAGCAAAAGTTAGATATCTTGTTTGATCCTTGTGAGAAAACGTAAGTGCATGTTTGTATATGATGCTCTCACATATTCTGCGTTAATTCAGAGCTTCATCCTCACAAATCAACACTATAGATGTGACTGGTTGAAGAACTGTAAGTGCCATCAGAATGGGTCTTAGACACCATCTGCAATGCTCCAGCTGGTACTTTCTCCACCCTTTATCTTCTACATCTTCATATTTTACATCCTACTAAGTCATTATCTCCCTCCTTGCCATCAAAACCAGCAAAGGCCTGTTTGTCGTATGTTTGGAATCATCATCTTGTCTGACTTTCTGTGGTGTGGAGTGTGTGTGTGTTGAGTGATTTTGTCCGATTCGCTCTGAAATGTCTTGGAAGACCAGATTGTAAATGATGATCATTAATATTTGTGACTAGAGTTACCATATTCAGATTGTCATGCAAACTGGCCCACTGAGGAAAAGATAGTCAACCCAATATAATGCTGATGTGAACAGGTATGTGTGTATAATAAGCATACAACGTGAAATATGAAAACCTGATGGATAGTGGCACTTATGTCATCCGTTCTCTCTGCACGAGGAATGATAAAGTAATCACAGTGTCTTTTTGGCACAAAATGGGCATGTGATGTAATAAATCCACAAGCTTCGCTCTGCAGAAGTGTTCTCTGATTACAGTAAATTACAACTTGAGCCATATATTTAACAGAAAGCAGGTCAACTACAGACTGGCAGAATACACATTACAGGAAAAATTATAGCGGGTGTTTATCAAACATGACATGGACAAAAAAAAGCACATCCACTGAGCGAAGTAAATGTCTGAAAGTGGCTACTTGCTGGCTTTGATGTGCAGCGCTGACCTTAAAAAGGGACAACGTGTTATATGTGAATGGGTGTCAGACAGGGCATGAAGGAATTTATAGCTGTGACCCTAAACCCACATCAAAGTTGTCCACTTTCCACAAACTGCATGTGGTAAATTTCTTTTTAAATGAGAAACCACGTTAATAAACAGTGTTTCCAACCTGTCACAGATAAAATAATCATGTCTGAGTCTGACTGTATGAAAATGGACAGCGTTTTACTTAAATGCTGACAGACAAACAAACAGAAACCTACCACCACAGTGATTTATTCTTCCTAATACGGTCTCAGCTCACTGGTGTCTATGGCAGCTATAAATACGAGTTATAATGGTTTTAATTTGAGACGTCTACACTCATGGAGCATGTTTGTGTTTCTGAGATGACGCAGACAAACACAAATAAGTGAACAGACTTTGAAGAGAAGTTAAAGGTAGACAAACCCTAAGTGTAGAGTCATGAGCGGTGACAAGTAAGTTGCAAACAGCGTGAACTAGGCAGGAAAAGGAATTAATATGCTTTCCACAGTGACATGTCATGTGGGTGATACGGTTATACAAATGAGGGTTTTTGTTTTACTAATTAGAAGATGCAAAATAATGAAAATGCAGTGGGTGGATGTGACCAAATTAAACTGGGAAGAAGAATCCTGCATTCAGCATGTTAAAGCGTGCTCTGCATGGTGGTGCAAAGTTCATGCTTATGTCAGACCATGTTTGCATGCTTCTTACGTGCATTTTTTTCCACGTGCTTCTACACCCCACACCCTGCATGGTTGCTAGGACACCTGCCCTGAGCACATGCAGAGGCCTGACAGTCTGGCTTGACCTCTAACCCCCCAGTTCTAAGTCTTACGACCCCAGAAGTCACTGCATCTAACTGACAGCTCTCCATCTTACACACTTACACACACATATTATTTAAATATACTTTGTCAATTACGACAAAATATGGCACACATATTAAACATTCATGACACATTACATGGAAATTGAGAATAAAAATGTATTTTTGGTTTTTATTTTTCATCATTATGTTCGAACAAACTTAATAAAAAATATAAATAAAATTTATCCCTGCAGATTCTGCACAATTTATTTTTCTGCAACAGAATTGATACACAACTTTTACTTTGAACTAAAATCTACACTAAAAGTGTAAGATATGAAGTGTAGCTTCAAACCAGGTTGTAACGAAGTCGCACTGCAAGCCTGATCTCCGTGTTTAGCAGTGAGTGGATGCAGACACAATGCTGTTTGCTTTGATTAATGTGTGTTTCAATATCTTTATTACTGATATTAAAATAATTATAAGATATTATACATCATGTATATTTCATTACAAAAGTACTTAGATTTGGATTTGGTGGTTTAATGAGGTACTCAGCTCTCTTCTCGTGTACATAGAGATAATTGCATACTGTAGCATACTGTTTGGGTGAACTGAGCTGAGCAGCCACAACTACAATAACTTGTGATCCAATAACAAACCTGACTAGACAAAACGTGAAGCTACAACCCTCGTCCTAACCTTCTGAGTCGTCATGCAAGGACGTATTGTTTGGTCATCTATAATACTAAACTCTGTAACTTTAACCTGCTGAACATTTATACTTATTTATTGGTTTCTTTTAACACCAACAAGCTAGAAGACATCTGTTAAGTAAGTTAAACTAAAGGAGGTTAAGGAAGTGGTAAAAAAAAAGAGGAAACATGTTTCATCACCAAAATCATGAAGAGCACAAAAATAAAAAATAAATATTTCACTTCAAGAAAGGTTCACACATGGAGCAATAAAAAAAAGAAAAGTTAGAGTAGAAAAGTACAAATATATAATATTAAAAAAACAAAATACTTTTGTTCAATTTAAGCTCCACTTATTCTGCCTAAATACCAACATGTGTGTGTTGGAGAGGAAATACACTTTCTGTGTGTGGAAATAATTTAGACACCCAGCTCCAGAAGTGAGTTGCTGGGCTGTTACCTGTCTACACCATTTAACACACACACACACACACACACACACACACACACACACACACACACACACACACACACACACACACACACACA
>JBAMHX010000006.1:4853794-4870735 GCA_037177515.1 Pseudomugil tenellus | reverse complement strand
TAGATAGATAGATAGATAGATAGATAGATAGATAGATAGATAGATAGATAGATAGATAGATAGATAGATAGATATTACTTATTACATATTACTTATGCAGACAAAGAATAGTTGAGAGCAAAAGGAAGCACATGAGAAAAGATTTGATTGCAAGAGAGAGAGAGAAAGACAGAGAGAGAAACAGAGAGAGAGATTGGGAGTCTGACCGACTGACCTACAGTCTAATTATATGTCATTAAACTGATCTAAATTACTACAACTCCCATTCACATAGATGGATTACACAGAACAGGCCAACACTCACACACACACACACACACGCAGACACACAGACACACACACACACACACACACACACACACACACACACACACACACACACACACACACACACACACACACACACACACACCAAGATATGTGCATGAATGCACTGGCACAGTAAGGTTGGATATTGGGTCAAAGTGTTAGAGAAAAATCAACATTATCCCACTGTGCAAATATGGCCTTGCAAACAGAGGAGATAGCTTTGTGTGTGTGTGTGTGTGTGTGTGTACCAGTGTGTGCATGTGTGTGTGCTTGTGGTGTCACTCTGTCTTGCCAGCAGCAGACACAGGCTCACTGGGAAGGCGTCATGGCTTTATTTATTCATCAACCTTCTGGGAACTGGCAATGAGAGACAAGGTCAATACATATTGTACTTGTACATGTACACACACACGCGCACACACACACTCCCTGATTCAGTCCACCTATAGACCACTATACCGTAAATACTTTGAGAGTACATCTGCCAACATACATACAGTAATGACTGGTTAAAGTGGTATCACAGCAGACACACACACAGTGTGCAGAGACTTGTTGGCTGAGCAGAGCATGAATCTGAGTCCAGAACGCACACAGATCCTATTAAAACGTTCCCGGATCTGCAACACACACCCCATTAAATGCTCCACATCAGCTGAGTCAGCATTCCAAAACAAGAAAGAACGGGAATTTAGACCAAACAATGAGCCTAGTAACCAGGACACACACACACAACTTTCCTCTCATCCACCACGCTGACATACAGCATGCTTACAAGAAGAGAAGTGTTCACATAGAAACACCCAGGAACAAAAGAAACACACATGTGCATGTGTGTAACTTCGCATCTGGCTCCTCTTAGAGCAAGAAACAAAAGAAGCAGTATGTGTAGTGAACGTGTGATTTGCTTCGTGCTTTGATAGCCGAGGAATGAGGAGGAGGAAGGCTCGCCGTGAGTCCATACAGGACACACAGCCACTCTCAGATACACAAACACAAGCCAAATGCAGCCGTTCAGCATCTGCAAATGAGGCACATGACAAACAAACATATCAAAACACAAATGGGCACCGTAGCAACGGAGATAAACACGTTTCCCTGTTAGTTTGCTCATGGTGCAGTGTGTGAAACGTTTTCAACAACATATCATCTCCGTAGAAATCCTCATGTTGTGTGTGTATGGTGACTTGTGAGTCATTTAGTGGGTTTTGGGTCTGACTGTGGGGTAAAAATAACCCTCTGTGTCAAACCTAATTGTATAGTGATGATGAAACGACTAGCTGCACACACAAACACTATATTGCAGACATGCTCATTGCATGTGCATGTTGGGTGTTAGTGTATCTAATCTGACTGGCCCCCGCTTTATCAGCAGGACACTCCTGTCCTAGTCCCAGTAGATTACGGCGAGATGAGGAGCTGAAGGAGGAGGGTGATGACATGGGGAGGAGGTTGCAAAGATGAAGGGAGAAAGGGTGACCTCAGTGTTTGATCTCAAAGTTGGGAGTCGACTAAGGAGAACTTCAAACATGACATAAAATTAAAAAGCTTACCTCCCCCTCACTCACACACACACAGACACACAATATCAGTCCAAATGGGTCAGCATGCCCCAGAGTAAACAAGGACACACAATGAAAGACATAGTCCACCCTGCAGATGTGTGTAAAGACATTTTACCAGGACACACATTTGCTTTATCTGAATCCGACTAAATTCTTTAACACAAATATCATATAACTGGTTTGTCCCATTTTCCTTTTACAAGACAAAGCTGCAGCTCCTTGTTAGAAGGTTTACAGCTTATGTGCAGCCCGTTTGACGTGTGTGGCCTTCTAACATTGCATGTAAGGTTCAGAGTCTAAGCTGGTCTGCATTAGTATGAACTGTGTGCTGGTTTGCAACGTGTGCTGTCCAGCAGTGACACTCAGCATCGACAACACTCAACTCGCTATTGATTTGGATTTAATTTATTTATTTAATCATTACTTAAACATTGAGTGACCTGGCCAGATACATGTCCAGGAGGGTGTGGCGTTATCACTGTTGCCTCCCCGGTTTGAACATGTGCTGAGTGGACGTTGCTTGTTCTCTCTGAGAACTGCAGCTTACTCCCACAGTCCAAAAACAAGCTGGCTTGGTTAACGCATCTCTAAGTTCTCTAAAAAGTGAGTAAGTGCTCATTTGTCTCTCTGTGTTGTCCCTGCGGTGGAATGACGAGCTGTCTAGAGGGTACCCTGCCTCTTGCCTAGTAGCCACTGGGATAGACTCCAGCCTTGTTGCATAAATTCAGCAGTACAAAAAAAAAAGGACTATTGGGCTTTGGAAATCTCTCATATATACTCCCAATATGTAGGACAAGAGAATGATGAAGGAAAGGTGTTTATTTTATATATTAGATTAAAGAGAGATGAAAACAAAAAACAAACCAAAGTAAACTCAGACTAACATATGAGACTTTCATATGATGTGTAGCGTTTGTGGTTCAGACTCATGAAACAGAAAAATCACAGCAGTTATTAAAAAAAAGACCACAAAACAACAAAAGTTATGAAAAAAGAGTGAAAACAGCTGAGATTAGAGGAAAAGAGCTGAAGTCAAACAGCGTGTATAGGAAGAAAAAAAAAGTTGAAAATGAGAGAAATGCGTGGAGAGCGACAAAAAAATCACTCATCTGCTTATGAAGTCCTTGAGTCAGCCGGAGCTGTGAGAGGCAGCACTGTGGGTGGCTGTGGAGGACGAAGTGCTCACACACACACACACACACACACCCTTGAAGAGTGATGCATGCTAGCTGGTCGCAGTCTGATGTCTAGCGCTAACCTTTATTGGTTAAGCAGCTGGTTTGATGTGGAGCCCACACACGGCGACAGGATGACAAGCAAACTGTATCACACACCACAGAGGGAGGGAGGTGGTGTGTGTGTGGGTGTGGGAAGACTCAGACTGTATGATTGTTTATATGTATGATAGTGGGGGCATGAGAGAACTGCGTGTGAATGTGCAGTAGGATGAAAAGCTGTGTGGCATACAGATTCTGGGAAGGTTAATACCTGCACGCTAGTGTTTTTTCTAGTGTTTGTTTTTGTATGCACGTAAGTAGTTATAGTGCACCTGTATGTGCAGGTGTGGTAGCAGTTATTCAGGTTACGTGCATGTGTGAAATGATTAGTGTAAAATTGATGCAGGTGGTTAAGAAGCAGTTCTGATAAGAGTGAGGAGTGAAATGAGAACAAAGGGAAGCTAAAAGATGTGACGATGGTGTGAAGGGAGAAGCAAAAGACAAGAGTCCAGCAGAAGGACAGCGATGAAGAGATAAACATAGCAGAGAGAGCCTGGCTTTGTCCCAGCTTTGTTTTTGGTCTCGGGGGAGGAAGGCTGGCCGGCTGGCTGCTCTGGCCCGCGGCCAGCCCACACTGTGCCACGCTGCCCAGGAAAAGCCTCAGCCAGAGGAGGACAGAGAGGTTGATGGTTGGTGGAGAGAACCCAAGTCCAGGCCTCCCGAGGCACTTCAGCTTGCCCCCGGGGGCCCATTGTGTCCTGAGCTAAACCACTTGACACATCTGGTCCCCTCAATTTGGCAAGGACTCATTCACCCTGACACTACAGCTGCGGTGCTTCTGAGCTGTCCGTACTAGAACCTTAGCCTGGAACGGACTATACGAACATCCCAGTAAATGTTTCATATGATGGAGAAACCGAAAGGTTGGAGTTACAGATGATGACTGGATACCAGAGGTTCCCACCAGTCAGTGGAAAGATCTGTTCTATGTACAGGTAGATCCAAAAACATGGCAGAAATTCTATTTTGCCACCTCTAACCTAAACATAACCACAATCTAGTTTTCCAAACAGCTGAGTGGCATGGTTCACACAGACGAAACTGAAAACATGGTGTTCTACTGAAACAGCTAATAAACATAAGTAGGCCTAACACAAAGCTACTTACATGATGCAATAATTTACAGGCATATTGCGTGTTTGTTTGCAGATCAAGACTACAATAACCCATCAAGTATGTGCAGCAGTTAGATATCATTCAGTTAGATGGCTGCCGTCCCTGAGCAGAGTTCTGCTGGAAGTTTTGCTTTCCTGTTAAAAAGGAGTTTTCCTTCCCACTGTCGCCTCAAGCAGCTCAGGATGGGAGATTGGATCCAAGTCCACAGAAAATGCTGTATATGTACATCCAGCTTGCTCCAAAAAGTTTGGTAGGCATTAACACAGCTATTCAGCTGATTGACACACACGATGGAGATCAATTAAATGCACAGTCATTTATAATATGAAGAATTTTTCAAAAATGGACTCAACCCGTCTCAGACCTGAGACAGAACCTGTCTGTTCAGCCTCCAGGTGCCTGGAATGGATGGAGCTGAGATGCAGGTAAAAAAAAAACCTTCCATGATGAAGGATGAAGTTTTACAGGAACTCAAAAACATTTCAGAGTGGATTTTTATTTTATTTTGGACACCCTGGTTGAACATTTTTATAAGTGTTTCAGAGATTAGAGGGAACAAATTCATGGCACTTAGTTGTTAGAATGAATCTGTAGCTCTTTGTCCTCAAATATAAGCCTCCAATAAAGTCCCGCCCCCTCTGCACAAACTGGTCAGCCTTGCTACTGCATTAAATACTTTATACATGGAGTATGTTCCAAACTTGCTTTAGTGGTTTAAACTTAATGACACTTTAGTCGGAAACTCAACACCGGGTCTAAAACCTTTACATGACAACAGTTTTAGGAAGAAATCACTGAGAAAAGTCATTTTTTAAAATCTTTTTTGTTTCCCCTTAAACAAAAAAAATATATAAAAGAAGGATAATTTTTTTAGAGATATTTAACATTTATTACTATGACATGTCATAATTCTAATTGTATAATCTTCTGGTATCTGGTGTCTATTAAAGAGCAGAAGAAATCAGATTGTGTTCTGCAGAATTTCGATTCAATTCAATTCATCTTTATTTGTATAGCGCCATTTCACAACAATGTCTTCTCAATGCGCTTCACAGAGATCGGCCAGTTCATAAAAATAGCCTTATATAGGGAACTAGCAAGATTGCATCGAACACAAGGGGCTCATGTTTTTACAATAAAATGATACAAAATGTCTCAGAAAGTAAAGGTAATACCTATGTCATGCAGAATTCTTACGGGTTAATGGGTAAAAAATGCTCCATCTTGAACATTTAAATATCTTTGAAGGTCACAGATGTCAACTATAGAGGCTGATACATTTGAAGAAAAATGCAGAAAACCCTTTCTGAGATAATGCTTGAGATCATTTTATTTGGTGATATGAAGAAACTAGCAACAATTAAAAATGTTACTAAGAAAGAAATCTTCCTACAACAAGCTTAAGAGTGTACAACATGACAGAAGCCTTTGTCTTTGTCTGAGGACTGCCCAGGACAGAAAATATGTCATTTAGCTTTCCACCTCCAACATAAAAGCCTCACTGTCCAAGGTGTGAAGAATCAAGTGAGAACCTGTTTCATCTGATGGCTGTAATGATCCAAAGTGTGGACATGTAGTCTTTACATCTACCAGATCCACTTTAAATTGACATAGTTTCAAAGTGCAATAAATAGAGAAACAGAGAGAAATGGTGCCTCTGGGACTCTTCAGAAACAGCTTACCTGGTGGAGCCACTATTATTAACTAAAGTTTCTGTGATCTGCTGCAAAGACGCCACAGAATGCGTTTAGTAAATTCAAGAGTTAAAGCCTGTTGCATACTCTGCAAGACGTCAGAACTTTCTTTTGTTTGAGGCAGCATGTACAAAATGACGTACTTTTGTTCATAATTCGGGACAGCTTACAGTTTGATTCATTAGCTCAGCAGAACTTTCTTGTCTTTGGGCTTGTGTGATTGGTCGGAGTGTTTCACACAAAATTTCATGAGGTGGACAAAATTTATCAGATCCAGGTAAAAACGGATAGTTTTAATAAAAACAGCTGATCGTGGTGGTGAGAAAGTATGAACAGTTTTGCAACAAGTGACATAATACAGACCCAGTTGCATGTGCGACCCGCCTTGCTGCTTATGGTTAAATATGAAATAACTGGGTTGATTGCACATAAGAGCACAGACCCCCGCAGTTACCCCCACCCCTTCCAGACGAAGCTTCTCCCGGTTTATGTGGACTATGGAACAAGGTTCGGAGAGGTAGCAAGTGTCTCACCTCACCTCTAAAACCAGCTGCTATGAACAGAATAACTGACTTTTCACTAAAATTCTTGCAGATTTTTCATTGAGAAAATGCCTTGATTAGTGAAAAGACCATAAAAAACGTCTCTATTAAAGCTGCTTTTGTATATGTGGGGAAAGCTGCGTGCAGAGTAGCCCTACTGGGAGGCAAGGTGAGACTAGATCAAACTTGACTGGGTCTCCTGGGTGAGGAAGTCTCACATTGAAAGATTCAAAGCACCTTGGTTTGTCTCATCCCGCTTTTTTCTCGTTTGTTTGCAGACAAATGTCCCTCAATATGAAACACCCTGTTCTCAGTTTTGTTTACATGTACTCTATGTGTGTGTTTCAGAGAATAAACCAGCTTAAAACGTGTGCAGCTTAGTAACCCCCATTTTCCAGTTTACTGAATAAGCCAATCAGGCATGAACCTCAGAGCCTCTGTGTCAGCAGGACAAATGAAATGTTGCACTGGGGACAACATCGCTGTCAGGATGGACGAAGAAAAGATGCTTTTTACTCATGTATACATTTATCCTTGCAGAGGATGCGTGTGTGTGTGCATGTGTGTGTATATCCATATCCAGTGTCCGCAGAAATGACCTCTCTGTTGAATATACAATCACAGAGGCTCACGTTACTACAAGCCCTTCTTCTTTCTGTCTGTCTCTGTTGAGATATAAGATTACGACTGGCTCCAGACAGCAAGCCCAACAGTCCTCCTCCTCTCACCTCCGTCTCACCTGACCAGAGGGAAGCAGGGATGATGGGGTGGAACGTAGGGATGGGAGCACAGAGACCGGAAAGGAGGAGGCTGAATGCAAATGCAGGTCGGAGGGGGAGCTCAAGCAAGAAGATTTATACAGTGAAAGAGCGAGATAAGAGTGGCTGATAGTGCCGTCCACCTGCACGACAGCCGCAAACAGAACAGACACACAAACACAAGATGTGGGGCAGCGCTCAATAGACGGAAACCTAAGATGGCGGAGGATATGGGGGCCCAAACGACCTCTCAATCGAACTATGCTAGGGGTCTCAGCAGGGTCAGGCTCACACAAACAGACTGACACACACATCCCTGATCCCACCCCCCCAAATGAGCCCCACATGGATGAGGTCACTGATCAAGAGGTCGTGTCCCAGCGATGAAAAACAGAAAAGGAGGTTGAAGCAGACGAACGTTAAAAAGGCGAGAGGAGAAGAGGCTTTTTTAATCACACGAGCAAGCCAACCTGACACAAATCTAAACGCCTTCCCGGCTGCTGTCCGGCAGCTTGAAGCGCTCCGGCTCTGAAAAAGCAGAAACATTTCTTCAACAGTAATAAACAGGAGGTGATAAATAGCTGCAACTGCTGCTTCCTGTTGCAACTCTCAGACACATTTCCTCCTCTTTTAAAAACACCCACTTCCTTTTACAATAAACTACTCTTCATGAATGTGGACATAGGAAAGAGAAGACACTTTAGGTCCGTCCTACATGTCTACTGTGTCCTCCAACACGCTACTGTATGTCTGCATGACAAGTCTGATTACGAGAAGCAGCAAGGGGAACTGAGATTCGAGGAGGGGCTTGTTTTGTCTTTGTGCGTCTCATATTGTTATGAGAAACTGTGTTTTTCCTTCATGCATAGAAAAACAAGGACGGGGTGATGCAGAGCGCTTACAGATAAACCTGATGAGACACCCTGATCACTGCTGAGACTGGAGACGATTGAGAACATCAATGTGTGTCACTGGAGATAAAACAGACACAAACTGTCATTGTGTTAAAGTATTGCAAGGTCTATTTTCTGTCCAGATTGTGTGAAATAATTAGCATTTACATCAAATGTTTGTTTGTTTGCAGACAGGTTATTATCAGCGTTCTGATGGCTAAAGCTAACTGGTTTAGCATATGTTCACTTCCCAGAGGACAGGTGTGTCCCCAGATAGCATCTCATCATCATACAGGCTGTATTCGTGATCAACACAACTCTCTGAGATAGCTTACAAGCTACTTTACTGCTTGTGGCTGGTATGCAGCAAGATTGAATTAGCTTACAGCTGTCTTGACACAAGTTTAAAGAGATGCCATTAAGTTGTACATCAGTCAGTTTCAGATCCCCCATGTGAGGCGGCACCAGATGTAAACACAAAAATAGAACAATAAAAATAAGAAAGCTGCTGAGATTTATATCAGAGATTTTACTGAACTGGAGTATTTCTGCTGTCCAGAGCTTCCAGTGCCCCACATGCACATATGTTTTGATTACACTTACCCGCAATGCCGTGCACTGAACCCACAATGCACTTTGATTTACAGTCCGCTTCTTGTATTTGGTCTGCTTTAAGTGAACTGAGACCTTCGTTTGTTGGTAGAACAATACACATGCAAACCACAATCACAATACCCCAAACAAAGCTGACTTTCCGAGCAAATGTCTCAGGATCCGCTTAAAAAAAGCATGTTGCTGATTACATCACCACCTCAAGGTAGCCAACTCTCGCCCCTATTCTCCTCCAAGGGAAGCTCCACCTTTCTTTAAATGCTCTGAATCACGTGTTGAAGAGTCTTTGTCGACATCTTAGAGCTGAAGCTGTCAGGCAGAGTAAAGCAGATGTTTATACAGAAAGTTTGTTTCTTTAGCTGTTCTTAGAATCACAAGAAGCTTCAGTTTTACTTTTATTGTACAAGTGAAGTATTTGTACATTTGTAAAGACTGGCAGACTTATGTGTCTGCATGCCTCCGTGTGAACCGTCTTTCCTTCCAGCATCTCAGACGAACTTGTATTTACTTCTTTTGTTGTTTCCATCTTGTGGAGCGCAGCTCGTAATAATCACAGACTGACACATCAGAGAAAAAAACCTTTTTAACTCCCATTTTAAAAGTTTTTCCCCTGCTGTTAAGACTAATTTGGGCAAGAGAAAAGAAGAAATGCAGCTACAATGGTATTGTAAAATGTAATTTGCCATTTTTACACGCAGCCAGACACAAAGTTAAAAATAGCTGCATAACAGAGTGACCCAGAGGCAGAGGAAAGCGTGAAAACACAGCACGGAGAGCAACTTTATTTTGTTTTTCCACCTTTTTTCTGCATCTGTTTTTACACCAACATTATCCTGAGACGTGTCATCTTCTCTCCTTTGCTCCTCTGAGTCTTGCAAGACATCAACTTCCTATTTCTTCATCTCTGCCTTCTCAGCAGCAGTCATTGCGAACACAGATGGAAACTAGATGTTTTTAAACATCTGGCTTTCTATGTGAAGAAAGGAAGGATTACTGAAATTCCTCCACATAAAATCAATATGTGCTACCTAAACGTAACCAGAAACATGCATGCAAACAAAAATGTGCATGTGCTTGTAGCAATAAGCTGATGCAAACTTGTGATGTCTTTATTCCCACATATTCGCTGTGTTCTCCTTTGAATACTTTTTCCTATCCCGTTTTTTTCTGCTGCTCTTTGTTTGACTTTAATAGCAGCGAAAGCCCAAGGAAGATGGAAAAAAAAGAAGAAAAGGCTAAATAGACTCTGTTCAGCCACTCAGATGCTTTTTTACTTCTATTTCTGAGATGCATGATGAGTAAATGTATGTGTGTTGCTGCTATTTTTAAACTCCTCCACAGCAGCAGACTGCTCGCTTCTCTCAGTCCCACAGACTGCACAAGTGCACGCTAGGAAAGTCTAGCACAGCAGCGTAATGGTTTCCATTGTTCCAGAGGTGGAAAAGGCTTGTGAGTATGCCAGAAAGCATACATAAATGCTCTAATTCCTGCTTCTTTTTGGTATTTTGTTTCCATTTCAAAGAAAGTGCTACATCAATGCCAAGTGAGAAAACACACACTCAGTACAGTACAAACACACATACACTCACGATATCACGGGTAGGACCGTGGTGATAAACTAAATGAAACCAGTGGGAGAGCTAAGAGCCAGATGGGGCTCCTGCTTTTGATCTCATCTTTACAAAACACACACACACACACACACACAAACATACAATACTATTAACAGGACTAAGAACACCTGTAATTGCATTATCTGCACATGGAGTAAGTGTTTCTCCTTCATCTCCTTGATCTCCACTCATCTCTTTTCACCCTCCATCTCTTCTTCTGAATAACTGATATTGAACATGCTTATAAATGAATGATCAGTTTGTATAGAGTGGTAATGGCGAGTGTGTTATGCCATTTTAAAAGATGGTCACAGTTTGACTCAGCTGTCGTCTATTATACAAAAATTTCTCTAAAAAAAAACAAAGAAAGAAAGAAAGTGGAAAATGAGGGCAATGTGAGAAAATGTGAACAAAGAGAGGATGAGAGGCAGGAAACAGGAAGAGTGGAAGGAGGAAATGAGAGGAGGAAGGAAAGAGGAGGAGGAGTAGAGACAGAAAAATGTGTAGACAGAACGGATGCTTTGTTTCCGTTTTTGTCCATTTGCAGAGTGACGTGTAATATTCCTGCCAGTCCAAGAACAACAAGAGCATTCTTTGTGATGCTTAGCCTGTGGGCTTAGTTGGATCTTCGACCATCATTCATATCGTTTATGTCGATCTGGACGCTAAACTTTGCTTTGCACTGCCAGGAAAACAAACGCTCCATAAAAACAAAGAAATAACTCTGCATATAGCAGAACGTTTCAGGCTAAGACTGATGACAGTGATGACTATGTGCTGATGCTAAACCACATATTCATGGATGGGTTTACACCCAATACCTAAAGACTTCTTCTGTGCACAATGTGTCATTTACACACGTTACAAAGCAGGGTTTATATGAAAGTTTCAAAATGAAGAGAACAAGCACAGCCTCATAACAAAGGAGATCAATTGAAGTAATTTATGATGAGGAAAATTACAAAATTGTGGCTTCTGACCCTCCATATTGATCAGCCTACAACAGCAAACCACTTCCTGATGCTCACATCTGTTTATTAAAGCTGCTGTCAGATTTCAACAAAGACTTAATGTAAAGCTTGGATGTACAAAAGTTGGCATGGCAACCACTGAAGCGCACAGAACGACTGGAAAGGAAAGTGACATGCCATCACCTTCCTTTGTAGCTGACATTCACGATACATCCTGAGAGCAGAGGATATTTACTTTATCATTCTGAATACTGCATACAATATTAATTAAACACTTTAACACATTTTTATAGTTAACACAGACCAGCAGGCACATACAGTATGAAATATAGGCTGAATATATATAAAAAAAAAAGATTAGCACATATAAAATTATCTGTAGTTTCCGGGCAGAAATGTGAAAATATGTTCTTTTCACTATATTTCATTACTTCTAAGCTTCAATAATATGCAGACATGCATGCGCATGATCCGTTTTTGGTCCTGAATGGATGTGCATTGAGCATTAGCCCTGATATGATGGGGAAGGTTTGGGGTCAACGACTGCATAGGAAACAGCTCAGCCTACAGCTGAGGACCACCAAAAGTCTTTACTCAGGGGACCTCAAGAGTTTATGGGGAGTGTAATGACATAAAACATCTGCTAAACCATGGAGTGATCTAAAAAAAACAACAACAAAATCTTAAAATCAATCGGCAACTTGATGGGAAGCAAGGATTGGGGCGATTGGGGCCAGATTCTGAACCAGCGTTAATCCAGATGAGAAAAAGGAAATGACATTAGCACCATCCCAACATGATCATTTTACACGGATCAAATTATTGAAAGGATACTGAATTAGCAAACATGAATGTGATTTAAACCTTCAAGGAATCACCATCAGACTGAGCAAATTATTTTTTACATTTTAACATGGTCTGAAGAATACCTAAGATGTGCACATTTCACACTGGTGTGTGTGTCAGAGTGTGTATGCATCTTCCATGCATTTGATCAGTTAGTACTGATCAGTCATCTTTAAAAGCAAGCAGCTGGTAAAGGGTGAGAGGATGAGGATAATGTGGTGATGAGGGGCATCCAATCATATCTTACAGCAGGTGTGCACCCAAAAAGACCTGGCTCATGTTCAAACACAGCTCGGTTCAGCTGGAGAGCCACAAGTCTCTGGAGAGGCTGTCAACATGAATCCACAGACGAGGCACACACACACACACACACACACTTCAGAAACAGAAGAAACAGGGACATATGAACAGAGTATTGTTTAAAATTAAAAAGAAACATAAAAAGTCACAAAGAAAGAAAAGTCCAGCACAGAAAACAAACAATAGCATGTAAATCTCCATGTATGCATGGAGTGTACCGTTTCCATGGAAATGGGCTCAGCCCTGAAAAACAAACTGCATAAAATATTTTGTAAATTTTTCAACATGTGCTTTTTCCTCTTCTGCATGTGTAGAAGTGCAGAAAGAAATGTTGGGAGAGAGCAGCGGGGATGTGGAGGGGAGGGAGGGAGAAGGAGTCAACGAGGGCAAAGGGAGAGCGAGCGGCAGGAGAGAGAAAACCCAGCCGACTCGTTCCAAGCTACTCCCCTTAGCAACAGCCCTGACTCAGGCTGCGTCCCATTGGCCGGCTGACAGCATGCATCACAATTCCATGCATGTCCCTTAAGCCAATCAGGTGTTTCCTTGCAAGTCTGCATTTTGGATTTCATTTTCACCATGGCAACACAACCCTCCTCTTAGCCCTGTATGTGTTCTGTGTAGTGTACACACACACACACACACACACACACACACACCGTACTGTACAAACAGTACAAAGCTGACCAACCTCAGCTTAGATGGAGACAATGAGTCTGAAAGCTCCAGAGATAAAACAACAACTTACATAGCAGGCAAGCTAGCTAAGCTAATTCTGCAGCGTGCTCACACCGCTCAATGTGTAACTACATGGTGTCACACACACAGCAACACACACCAAGATCATTTCTCCTGCCGTTGTTTAGAGATGCTGTAACATAAAATAACTTCAAGTGTAAATAAATACTTCATAAGTGGAGAATACATAAGTACATCTTTGAACAATACAGAAACTTCAACTTTGATTTATTCACAGCAGCTTAAATATAGCTAAATAAACGTAACCTTGGCTGCATAAAGTCCTAAAAGTCTGTAGGAGTTCTGTAAACCTACACACAGGGACACCTTCTTATTAAATGTATTTTTAAAAGGAGGATAAATGTTTGCTTGTTTATATCATAATTATTTTAACATATCTATGAAAAGGAAAGCAGTGTACATGTCAGCGATAAACAACAACAAGCTCTGGACTCGCATATAAATCACTTGTAAATTGTTTGTAGCTGTATTTGCACATAGCTGCACTCACTGCAGCTTGAGTCATTTCTATTTAAGGTCAGGAGTGAATATTGCAGACATTTGCATTCTCATATGAAGCCTTCGCCATAACATCTCCAGAAAATTGCAGGGTATGCATGAAAAAGTCTTGAACAACACAATTTGCCTGGAGTTTTGCATAAAGCTCTCATCAGCGTATGTTTTCTGGAAGCCTTAGCCCTGAAGGGTCATAAGTCATAGAAAGGGTGGTGAGTGTGGAGGACATGGAAGAATCAGACTGCAGAAGACTGGGAAGGTAAGCAGACATATTAACCGAGCACATCATAGCAGATGTTTAGTGATTTTAATGATGATGTACCGGATGGCTCCTTCCGTGAGGCAAGCAGTTTATTTCCCTTTCCTCCGTGAAATGAACAATGGACAAGTTCCTGTGGTTCTAATGCTGCTATGCATTTCAATTACAACTTTGCAGACGACTGCAACAGGAGGAAAACTACGTTAGACTCCCCACTGGGCTGTGGTGGACCACATTTTCTAGTAAGAATTCAGTCCTTGCCACTGCAATGACTGGTCAAATTAGACAACAACTGCTCTTCAATTACTGGCTGACGCTCTTTCTAGTTTAACAAACCCTGTGTAGGAGACACTTGTAACTGGTATGCGTAGCAGAACTAGTGTCTGTGATGCAGTTGTTCTTTAATCAAAACAATGGTGGCATAAGATGAGTGAATCCACCTTCCTATCATATTTCCACCACTGCAAGTGGCGCTGGAACCAATTAATACCATCAACTACAGCAGAATTAGCCCACTTGGACTGTACACTTTCCAAAAAGCTAGCAGGTATTTAGTGGATTTCTATCTCGTGGAAAACACTTAATACTTAGTTTTCTAGTTTTACAAGAGAAGTGTATCACATAGACAAACATTTAATTTGACCCTGAAAGTTGTCATTATACCAGGACCCAATCATTGGAAAAAAATGTACTTACAATGGATGGATGAATAGATGTTTTCATTATAAGGATTTAAAGGGGAACGCAGCTAAAGAAGCAGTTAAAATGGATAACAACAGGAAAAGGAGAACAATGAACAATCTCCCCAGTAAAAAAGTAGCTCAATTTTTGGTTCACATGCTTAGTCTTTGTATATTTGCGGAAAATATTAGGGATGCAATAACACCAAAGTTTCAATATCCCCGAACGCCCCCAATCCTCGAATAGACACAATACATTAATATAAAGCTGCACATTTTCAGTCATAAAGCTCCACCTGGTATGAAAACTTTAAACCAGCCCAGTATGACATCAGGGCAGGGTACATCCTGAGGTCAAGACCCTTTATTTGCACTTGATTCAAGATCAATGAGACAAATAGTTCCAGAGATATAGCCAATAACCCGCTAACGTGTTCATTTTCACAGTCCTGGTTTTGTCACATAAATACTCAGGTTGCGCGGCATCTGTAAACCTTTATGTATATACAGTACACGCAAACACTATTGGACTGATACCCAATACTCATATCGATTCACCCCCAGCTTTCACATAATTTTTCAATGAGCCATATGAAAATATTTTCAATTTATGTGAAATGTTTTTATTAGAAACATTTTAAAGGGAACACTTGTTTTAAAAAAACATGTCCAGTAAGAGCGTTAAATGAATGACGAAAGAAAAGGGTTTAACTGAATATTTTCTTCCACAGCTGAATCCAAATCTAGTAAGAAAGCAGCTAAACTTTTTTTTTTAAATGGGTTCAGTATATTTGAGTAAATACATAAATTCACTGTTTCTTTTCAATCATCTAGTTTCAATAAGTTTGAGCTGCTTTTACTACTAATAACCATCCCATTGATTTTATACAGATGAATCCTCAGCACTGCACTTTTTATACATTTCTGAAACACGAACCCAGACGAGGCAACTGCCTGTGTCTTCTTTGTTCTTGCAGTGAGGCGAGATATGTAGAGGCTACGAGCAAGTGAGGAAGCATCAAAGATATAAAACCTGGAGAAAGAGAGACAGAGAGAGCCTTAAAGACAAAGAAGTAGCGAGAGAGGAAGAGGAGATGGAGCATGAGACAGGCTGGCTCCTGGAGAATAAGCAGGAGGAGAGACAATGAATAGCAGCTCCTCTGCACACATACATGATGAATGGGTCTGCTGGCTAAAGAGCTGCTGCTCAGAGGACAACAAGGGAAGTGTGTCTGATCATCCCACTATGTGTATGCATGCGATCCATCTGGGCTATTGTTGGAGTGACCACACTGGAGGGGATGACAAAACTTGCCCATTAGTGCCAAAAACAGCACTCAGGGTAAGTTGTTGAACCTAACAGCAGGTAATTAAAATAAATAGCAGAGCTTTCCCTTCAGTCTGACGCAATGCAATGTATGTATCCAACCAGCAGCAATTAGTCAGACAATTACCCCAGGGCATAATTACATTGGGCGTTTATAGGGTTGAGGTGGGAGGGACAATAATGAGGTTTATGCTAGCTTGTGCTGATCTTCGTTATCAGTGATTAGTATTATTACCATGAGGGGTCAACACATCACATCAAAGCCTCACAGATTTCCGAGCTTCACTAGTCAACTGGTAGTATTGAGACGTGCCGTTTGTCTTTGTGGGTGATTAAAATACATATTGGGTACGGTTACGTGATGTTTTTTTTTTAGTTCAGAATGAATTAATTCCAAACTTATTCATGAAGTTTACATGAAAATATTAAATTTGAATTGAGGTTTACATAGAAACTCGTTTATTCACCTTCTCTTAATTCAGACGTGATGGTAAGCGTGACACACATACGTATACTGGAAATACAAACCACTTCCTGTTTCTTGCCTTATCAGTTACGTGGAAAACCACATAATAAAAACTTTTTTATGCTTAAATTTTGAATTTTTTTTTTTTTTAAATACTAGCTCACCACAACTATACTACTATCCTTTTCTGAAGAGCTAAGGAGAGTAATAATAGACGGGATGAAATACATCAAAGACAGGAAGCAAACCTTTTTTAGAAAAAAAAAAAAGCATTGTAAACTTTTTTCCTCAGGTTCAGAAGTATTTTTTAAATAGATTTAATGCTTCTGAAAAGATAAAAAAAAACATTTTATAAACAGTGTCAATAACCTTTTCTTATTTAGATATAATAATAATAATAATAATAATAATAATAATACATTTTATTTGGAGGCGCCTTTCTGGGCACTCAAGGACACCGTA
>JBAMHX010000006.1:4829450-4849682 GCA_037177515.1 Pseudomugil tenellus | reverse complement strand
GGCTTGTCCTTATACAGCTAGGATTGTAGTGGTAGGAGTGGATTGTAGCTATGAGACGAGATGACTGGGAACCATTGCTACCAGCATATTATGCAGTTAACACTTTTTCTCAGGTAGGCTGTGAATTTCACATTGGTAGTTTATGTTGTACTTGGCCAGGTTTCCCCTTAGTCGACCAAAATTACCCAATCCAGAGAATAAAAGTAGCCTGGCTGATACTAGAGACGGATATTGAGCACTTGCTACGTTTAGACTGCAGGACATAATCCTTAATTCCAATAATTTAGAGAAATCACATATTTTATGGAGTTCTGTCCTATTTCCAAATATATGTGACATGTTTATGATCTCCTGTATGACATTATGCACACTAAAAGTGTCCTGCTTGATTTAAAGACCATGATAAAGATAGGACGTGAGTGATGTCATCGTGTTTCCGGTGTGGCAACAAAATCTGAATCTGTGACCGCAGGGCGCGTTAGTCTAATATTTATCTATATATACATCTTAATAGATGACGAAAGTCTTTAAAAACACTTTTTTTTTTTTTTTTTTTTTTTACAAATAATGAGAATTAAAATTATTTAACTGTAAGCTGTGTTCATCACTTAGGTCATACTATACTAGCACTAACATGACATTGTACACACAATTGTAACAGAGGAGCGTCTCACTATTTTAAAGTTATTATCTATTCGTACTGGCACATTTTCAACTGCATCATTTTAGATTATAGATTACAGAGATTATACCTGGTGACTTTATGTGGAGCAGCGACAGAAACATTTGTACAGAGAAACGTGTGGATACAAAGTCGCAGCAGGAGTGATGGGAGAGGGATGCAAGCATCTTTACATATAAGTTTATAAATAATTTTGCATTTACGAGCAGAAACTTCATGCACATTGCTGAGCGGCTCTTTGAAATACTGTAGCAATGAAATGCAGAAATTATAGGGATCCCAAGTAGAGAACACTTCTGCTGATATCTTCTCATCACTTCACCTTCCAGATGTTCAACCAAATGAGATTATTGTTCGCGGTCCAGCTGTTCCAGATATATTTTACATGTTTGATACTGGATCCATACTAGCTGTGTGTGTGTTTATGCTGGATTCATGCTTTCTTTTGTGTGTACATGCGTAGCTTGTGGTGGTTATCACTGGATGTGCCGTCCAACATGGTGGCGTAAACAGTGGGATACCACATGACTGCATGTCCTCTATAGGACCCCTCTGTGTCCTCTGCCGCCTGCCTCTCCTCTCTCCCTACGCTGGCCTCTTATCCACAAAGGCAGAGAGGGGAGGCAGAGGTGGAGAAGGAGGGAGGGGAAGGAAAGCACAAAGGACTGGGAGCTGCAGGCTTGCCCTGGGGAGACGGAGGGTGAGGGGGTAGATGTGGGGTAACAGGGGGTCAAAGGGGGGCTACGTGGGTAGGAAAAAGCAGGGGGGTGGGGGAGAAACCTGAGAGGCAGAAAACCAGACAGGAGCTGGAGGAGAAAGACTGGGAGTGTTGGTGTGAAGTGGGTGAAAGAAGACAAAACAGCTTATAGCTGCAGTGCCCCCCCTTTCTAAAAACTTTGAAGGGTGGGATGGAGATTTGTTCATGAAAGGGATTCGGTTTGGGAGAGGCAGGGATTTGATGAGATTTACACTTTTTCTTGAAGAGAAATGCACATCCTCCATCTCCTAAAGCCTGTGTAAGCGTTTTAGCCACGTCTCTTTTCCCCTCAGCGTTCTCATCTTCTGTCCTCTTTCCTCTGACTCGAGTTCTCACATCAGCAAATAAACCCGCAGCTACGTTTTCCTCCACCAAGTAAATTAAGATCAGAAATTTGTGTTTAGATTTCTTCCTTCCAGTGAGAAGATGAGTTTTCTCCACAAAATGACGAAGCTGATGACTTCATGGCTGGTAATATGTAAATCATCTTTTTATCATGCAGAAAAAACAAGTAAAGAGACCTTTGTTTATTCAAAAACATGTGTACTGCTGTCACCACCCTGATATTTTAGCTATAGTGGGGGTTAAACACATGGATAACTTTCAAGATGTCTGTAGGAACATGAAAGTGAGACTCAAACCATTTTCTTTGAGGTTGGATCACAGTTGCCATGGCAGCTCATCTCAGGAGGCAAACGTGCTCACAAGCAGCATGAAATGAACGCAGACATATATTTATTATAAATCTGTTGAAGCAGGTTGCCTGTCAGAGTACTCTGAATGATTAAAGTCCTCATGGGTTTCCATTAATAAATTAATGAGGGGATGTGGTCGCTAGGTTACACGGCTAAAAGAACAAATGTAACAAGACAGACCGCTGTCCTCCAAATCATTACTTTGTCATCTGCTGTTATCCGCTAGAGATAACATCTCCCTGTCCACTGGCATGCATATACACTCTCTGTGTCTCTTTTTAAATCTGTTCATTCCTAATTCTTCTCTTTGTAGCTCCGACTAGCGATGTGAGGTTATGGGAATTTCACATCAAAATCTCTTCAACACGAAATGAAAAGTGACACTACCTCATTATCTAACCAATGTTTTGTGAAAACAGTTTTTCTCAATGACAAGCACTAGGAGTGCAGAGGAGTAACACGGTCCTCGTGGTTTAACACATACGTTTCTGATTTGCCTCCAACCAATATTTATATTTCATGTGCAAGGTTTCTATTTGCCACAGAAGAAGACGATGACGCAGGAGAAGTTGAGAACAACAAAATCAAAACCTGTAGACATGGTGTGTGGGGTGGGGGGGATTTATTTCATAACTCATTTATTTAAGTCATTTAATCTTGAAATTCAGCATAATTAGTGTCCTGAGCTTTTAGCATGACAGCTAACAAAGCACCTTAGCTTTATCCCATCTACCTCTGTTAGCTGATTAGCTCCCACTAGATCAGAGTAAGCTCAGTTAGCTCATAGCTACAGGCAGCTTGGAGCTTGTTCGGAGTCAATCATCCACCCCCACGCTAACAACCTCCATTTTAGCTCCACCTCTTTGCCCATTTTTGTATTTTCCAGGAGCGACATGATGCTACCAAGTTGGCGACAGTGGGAACTGCATATTGAGCGTTGATTTGGCTATTCAGAAATCCACAAGTGACACCACAGAAGCTCTGTCCATCTTTGTAAACAGAAGTGAAGACTGAACTTAGCATTGCCCATTAGTGGATTAATTGACTCAGAAACCATGGCAACGTAAAATATGCATGGAAGTTTGATGGCGGGAATATATGACAACATTTGAAACAGACGTCTCCATTTACGTAAGAAAACAAACAGGTTTTTAAAGTCTTTAAATAAGGATAAAACATTTTTTACAATGAAAGCTGATGCAGTTTACAGGGTAAAACTAGAAATGATGCTGTCGGAGGCGACGGCTAGAGGTATTTCCCTGAACACCACCAATCTTCCATTTCCCCAATCTTTGACTACATATAAAAATATAGAAACAGTTAGGTATAAGATGCTTATGTAACACATCTTCAGGTCACCTTTCATTTGCACTTGATTCAATGTCCATCGGATGAAAAGTTTCAGAGATAACCTGAGCAGTTTTTAGGTTTGAGCATCCCCAGATGGCCAACCTGAAAATAAGGAATTGCTCAAAATGGAATCAGTTCATCCTCTCTATGATATCTATGCATATGCAAAACATGAAAACTCTAAATTGCATATTGTTTAAGATATCGCGTTAACACGAAGGATCTGCAGCTGACGTGGTGGCGGTCGGGGCGAAACCATAATATCCCCAACACTCCGTACAGGGACATAAATATAAGCATAACAACCTAACAGAGTTTAACAAGCCAGGAGGGCATGTTCGCCATGTTCACTCTGCTTTTCTCAACACAAACAACTACACAAAGCACAAACACACCTCTTCTGTAAGGACCGTTACATAACCTGACCGTCTGTCCGCACATCTCTTTGTCCCATCACATGTTTACTCATATGGAGTGGGATTCGCTGCTTTTCTTTCTGCTATTTGTCTTTTAAGGAAGAATATCTCGTCTCAGACTGCTTCTCTACAAGCGTGGCAGCCTCTTGATGGCATAAATATGACATTAGATGAGGAAAATGTTACAATGCCCCCTCACGGACCTGCAGGAGGTGGATGATGTCAGCTCCACCTCTTCTCCTTTCCTCCCTACGCCACCACTCCCTGAATGGCAATGCTTATTATTACGGAGGAAGAGAAAGACGAGGGCGATGAAGAGGAGTTTCTCCTCCCCCCCCTTTCCTTCCTGTCTTCCTCCTCACCCACTACTTCCTGTTGTCCTACCCCCGGGCATCCTGACTCAGCTTTTGCCACCTCTCTTCCTGAATATCTCTCTACATCCTGCCTTCAAATCTGTTCTTATTGGAAGGAAAACATTTTTCAGGGTCTTAGAAACATCCAGTAACAGCAGCTGGAAGAGAAAACATTTTAAAAAAGCCCAAATGAGAAATTAAAAGTTAATTAGAAACAGATCATAAAAAATAAATGTTGTGAAGCAGAAATCCACTTCTGAGCCTTCTGTGGAGGGTATGTGGCACATGGCTTGCTGTGTTTAAATGATAGAGAAGGAGGATGCAGACAAAGAAGCTGGAATTTAACATGCTGTCAGGAAGCCTGCTTTGAACTGTCACCCGACTGCAAAACAAATCAAAACCGGACGCTACAGTGATGAGATTTTTGTGGAATAATTCTCCAATGCTTGATTAACTGGAGATTTCAGCAGCTGCTTCAGTTTGATAGTGAAACCGCAATGTCACACAGATTTTAAACAAAAATATTAAAAGGTAGCTTATTGCCTCCATCGGTGCGTGCAGGATTGTGGTTTCTGCTGTGGACTCCCAGTCTTTTGCAGAGCGGCAGCCAAACATATGTCACTCATCTACCATGTCTTAAACTAGATCCCTGTCCAAATAAACCGTCAGACAAAACTGGTCCCAGGTGCGCCAGATGGGATTGTTTCGCTTACAATCAGCCAACACGAAAACCCTGATGTAAAAGGTGCTGCAAAGCTCAGTAAGTCCAGCACGCAGACATCAACATGGTTTCAGCCTTATTGTTTGCATAAGAGGCGACTTTCAAAAACCAAACCAACACAAAAAGGCGGCTGATGAAAAACTAAAAGAGCTTTGAGTTGATTTACATCTCAGGGCATAAAGAACCATCTCATAGTTCCATATATTCCAAACAGAGCACTTAGCTCTCAGACTGCAGGTCTACTTGTGGTTTCCAGAGTCTCTAAGAAAACAATGTGAGGAAGAGCTTTTGGTTATCAGGCCCCTCTCTGATGGAACCAGCTCCCAGTATGGGTACGGCAGGCAGACACCCTCTGTACATTTAAAATAAAAAAAATCATTTCTAACAAATCTTGTAGTGAGAGACAGTCTAGTCGACCAAAAGTTATGCAGCCATGAGGACGTCCCATGATGCACTGAGAACTTCCTGTTAGTTTCTCTGTTACTTATTCTCCATGAATTAATATACGTCAGTATTAACATCATGAAAATATTGCTCCTTCTTCTGTATATTAATTTGTCTTTCCTGTCCTCTCCACACCAACCAGTCGAGGCAGATGGCTGCCCTCCCTGAGTCTGCTGGAGGTTTTGCCTTCCTGTTAAAAAGGAGTTTTTCTTCCCACTGTCGCCTCATGCAGCTCAGGATGGGAGATTGGATCCAAGTCAAGATTTTAGGTCTTTTGGTTTGTCTCTGCTAGTCTATTTATTATTAATTCAGACAAATTGATGTGTTTGTAGAGCATCCTGGGATTACATGAAGTGGCACTGAAAGGTTGCTGCTGTGATGGTAAACGGCACTACGACACTAAGATACAACCTTACTCATTTTATCTGTCAGAGCTGCAACATGGCTGCTTTTAAACTAGAAATCAAGAGAATATTTTATGTTTAAAGCAATAAATAAAATAAAGCAATAAATGCTTTTCTAGTAGCAATAAATATTTCATCAACAGATCTCGTCGAATAAATAAGAGCTCATTTCCAGCCATCTGTGAAAATACGGAAAAACTCGGATATCCTTCATAATGGCTCCGATTCTTTGCCTGTTGACAAAATGGATCTAATAAGAAGAAAAGCAACCCAGTCGCCACTCCGGCTTTGATGGACCTGTTTTTTTCTTGTCATTTTTGCAGTAAATAATTCTCGCTTCCTATTTTTTCCCCATTCTGACATCTTCTGTAAAGCTCTTTTTAACAATAGACAAAAATAGATACAAGGAATATTAGATCAAAAACAGCAACCACAAGCATCAGGCCATCATTGTAAATGGAAAAGTTTTTAGATCAAATAAACGCAGTAGAGGGAGGTAGTTACTGGCTCAGACTCAGATTTGCAGCGATTTGAAGACATGTGGATGGTTGTCTTTTAAACATCTTTTTTACTAAAGCAACTGTTCATCTATCAATCCGACAAAGAGCAGATGCAGTAGCTAACATCCGTCTACCTTGTTATGTTGCCGTTTGCATCCTGTTGTCATGGCTGGACCGTCTACGTTTCTCTCGGGGTTAAATCTGTTGTTAAAGCCTGCATTTTGATTGGCTATTCAATGAAGCAAGTGAGAGTACGAGAAGACAGAGTGGCAACAGAAAGATATCACACATTTACTTATCAGACAGACTCTTTATCCACAAATATAGAGCCACTGCGAGGGAGACGGAGTACACATAGACTCACTCAAGAATCTGTGCATCTGTTATAATGAAACATCTTCATTACATGCGACGAGAATATAAACAATGGTGTAAGTGTGATAAGGCTGAACTTAAATAAACTTGAAGTTGTCAATGATTTAGTGTGAGACAGAGTCTGAGGAGATGCTCATGTGGCTTATGTGTCAGGTCGGTTACACTGTGACTGGCATTGGATCTTTGTAGGTCAGCAGAGGCTCGACATGCACATCTTCGGACCTTCCGTGCATCCTGGCTACGCCAACACAGCTATGTGGAGGTATTCCCTTGGGATTGGTCAGATTGTGATTATGTATTTCTGGATGTTCGGGTCTGAATGCATAGACATATATACGAGGTGAATAAACGCCATCAGTTGATCTAAAACAGGAAACACTTTCCAGAACTAAAGCAAACCATCAGGAAACTGCACCCTGTGGAGTTTAGCAGCAGATACCAGTCCTACTGCCATCTGCTGACCCTACGCTCAAACATAAACACTCCACCTGCATCACTGACACATGTATAGACCTCTATGGTTTATGTTGATCCATTTATACATGTTCATATTAGTAGATTCTTTTAGTTTTCTTTTAATAAATGTAAACATTTTAATACTAAGTACACAGAATCTGATAATCTGTTGAAAATAAATTATTTCTCATTAAAAAAATGTATGATAAAGATAAAAGCACGTTTTCATATTTTAGTTGTCTTTTGTGAAGTAATCACCATAGTGATCATTGGCTCCTGAACTGAATTGTATTAAACAGTAGAATTTGTAATAGTGGCAATCAATCTCTTATTATATTGTATCATTATCACACTTGTGATTTACACCCTAAACATTTACATGCTCATTGGGACACCTGTTTTTTCATATTGACATGCTTTGGGAGGAAATAAGTCTCATTTGTTAATGACATGCTTATTAAAGAACTCATGAAGGCTGTGCTTCTGCATTAAGAGTTATAAAAATGCTAATTCACAGAAATATCTCCAGGTGAATGAAACATTTCCCATCACCGAAGGCCGCGGTCACACACAGCTCCCAGTTTCAGCACCGCGGATGTGCTGCAGGCAGCTATCCACAGCGTGGCTACAGTAAATGAAGAGCCTGATTGTCACACCTGGCATGTCGCTGGGCTAAAGGCCACCCCATGGCAAGGAACTGGAATTAGACCAGTCACGTTGGGTAAAAAACCCCAAAAAATGAGAAACAGAAGAGTGACAGAAAACAAGCCGAGATGAAACACGTTCCAGGAGGGAGGCTCAACATTATCCACATCTAAAAGATTCAGTCAAACACACGCCGCGGGGTAAATTCTGATAAAACCGAGATCCCTCTGTACCAAACCGATGGGAACATAAGCTAAGGGAGACAATTTGGCAAAGGTCTTCATTTACAGTGGAGCATCTACCATCCTTTAAGTAAGAAGAGGTAGTAAGCATGCAGGAATATGACCTTCAGTGTGTTTGCTGATAATGTAGCACCCAGATAAAGTCTGAAATACGCAGAACAATGTATTTCAAAACAAAGGAGAACATCCGTTGTAAACTCATTACATGATAAATATAATGTAAATGACCTAATTGTGCTATGAATCAAACCATGTGTGAGTTTGTGGAGCCCCAATTAGCTTGCCCACATGGTACAGCTAGGAATTGTTCCCCGCTTTGCAGCAGGATCGTCTGCATAATTTTACGAGCGTTCATGTGTGTAATTGATCTGATTCCCAGCTAGCTGGAAAGGTGCATAATAAAGCAGAGCTGGCTACAAAAACCCAGGTGTGTGAGGCTTAGCAGGGTCCTTAGAGACACCAGTAAGAGAGGAAACGTCGCTTTGTCCCCAAGTGGCAGATCACAACGCTAAGTGAGAAGAGTGTGGGGGTTTTCGAGACACGTGTCAGAAAATGTCATCGTGTGTGTTAGTGAGAATGAAACAGATCTGATGTGAGGTTAGGTGTCTGTACACCTCACTGAGGGGTTGAAATTGTGATCTTTATCACCAAAACAGACTAACATCTACAAAAAAAAGAAAAAGAAGAAAAAAAAGGACATCTGTGACATTTAAACTGTAATAATTAGGAAACCAGTAATCTGATCCAAAACCAGTCTCTAAATAAGAAAGCAGATTATTAAAAACAGTAACTTAAAGCAACACAACAGGCCAGAAAAGGTACATATCCAGCTGCTTCATAATATATAAACATATATTCATATATATACATATATTCATAATATGTAACTTAATATATAAGTTATTACAAACTGGGACATTAAATTCATGATGCCTCAAACAAATATTTCACTTTTAGAACAGAAAACATGTCAAGTGTTTGATGCGAGACCACTTCATGAAGCTATATTAACTCTGGCCTGTCAGCAGTTCAACATTTGGGCGTCATGAACTACAGAATCCATTAACAGCGACTCAGGACTGTTACACCAGACAAGAAGAGGACATTTGTCTACAAGCGGTCCAGCGGCGGTTCGTCTCCATCTTCAGGCATTTGAAGTGTTATTAAAGAAAAACGGATGCTACACAGTGGACAGACGGGAAATATTTTTGATTTTAAGATTATTCATTACTTTCCTAAAGTACCAAATACAAATTCAGCATCCACCTTGTATCCTGTCTCGTCTCTAAGCTCTCCAGTCAGCAGACATCAGTCTGATGTTGACTCTAATCTGCTGGGGTTTTTTTCTGTTAACATCCTTTCAGGGGAATCAGGCGTGGTGGGGTGCCATAAAGCAAAACGTTGCTGTCACATGATGCTCCAGGCTGGAAAAACAGCTGTGAAAAGCTTTCTCTTAGCCTCAGGATGCTGCTGGGCAATGACAGCTCCAAGAATGTACCGAATGAATAACAGTGTGCCATCAAAACCAGTCAGAAGCACCTTAAAGAGTTGCTTTAAACACCTGTTTTTTATATAGCAAAATGTGTCACTTTATTATGTTTTATTTTTAATTTGAATAAAATGTCAGTTAATGTGATTAGCAAATCACTGGAATATGTTCTTTTCTTGTATTTTGCAGTGTCCCAACTTTATTTTCTGTTCAATTGAAACTGTGTCCTGTAGCAGGAACTGAACTCCAGTCAAAGCTGCAGGCCAGTATCACAGACAAAAATAAAGGAAATAAGTATAATGTAGAGAAACTATGTAATTTACCCATTTATGCAAGTTTTTCATCCAGTTCTTATAAAATCCGGCATAAATCCCTCTCACACAGTGCTCTGCCTGAGAAATTACAGCCGATTTGATCCCAGATCAGCAGAGATCCACAAGTTAGAACCAGTTGGTAAAAAGTTTCCAACTAGAAGCTGAAGTACTGAAATACCACACAAGTTTGACATTTTGGTACATCATTTGATATAATCAAATATTTCACTGCCCCCCTCCCAGGAAAAAACAGCTGCTCATACAAAGCCCTACAGGGTGGGATGTCCCATGCGTGACTCTTGTAATTGTAGACTCTGCTCAGGCAACTTAAAGCTGAGATAAAGGGTCAGGAGGTCCTACCTGAGCAAGTGGCTGCTTGCAGACCAATCCAGAGTTCCCCCCTGCAGGAATAACACATGAGTATGTAAACAGTAGGGCTGATATGGATCAGAACAATTTGTCTGCTGCTGTCAGTGGAAAAAATTAAACTACATTTTTCTGATGCCTTCAACTAAAAGTGATAATAAATAGTACAATGAATGTAGTAGTTTAAATACTATTTTACCCAGTAGAATTACAGAACTTGGGACATTTAGAAATAGTCAAAATAATAAAATAGAGGCTGAAATGTTGTGTGAAGAAGCTCTTCATATTAAATAATCCTGCACTGATATTTTTAGTCAGGAATCAATCTCACCATTTCTACAAGGTGGCAACATCAGCATCAGGCAACAAGCAGCAAACCAGACAATAACTTTAGTCTGGTGGCTCTTCCAACACGGTACAACCTGGGCTGGTCATCTTCATCCCTCCATCTCTGCAAAGCAGAAAGACATCATCATTAACAGCTAATTAATGATGATGGGTGAAAAATAAAGTGTGTGTGTCAATACATAAAACTGAAGACTATGATGTCTGTTCATTTTAAAACTTTATCTTTTGGTATAAACATATATATCTGAAGAACAAAGTGTGCCCTTCAAGCACTGCAGACACATTTACCACAAAGCAGGAACATGGAGCAGGACTGGACTGTGATGGTGTCGCCCTCTACAGAGCAAAACGATGTGAAACTGCAGTCCGTTTTGTGTCAGATGACTGTGACCAAGAAATCAAACCCAATCAAAACATACCTAAGTTCTTTCAGTCCCTAAAATGCAACACTTGAAGGACATATTAAGTCTTTGTGTGAAGCTTTCCTGTTTCTGTTACATCCCAATCCCACATGGAGACAATTCATAGTGCCAAGGTATGAAAAATTAGGCAAAGACATGTAAGATATTAGAAAGTGGCTCACTAAATGTCAGCAGTGCATCTTGTTAAACATTAAGGGATCAATTTTGCTTATTTCCTACGCACATTAACAGAAAAGTGCCCGCATCCCTAGTAACTATCACTATGTGAGCTGATGGTGGTGGTGTGGCAGATACTAAATAAAGCGTTCCAGTTTGAGGACACAAGCACTAGTTTTGCAAAAACGTAAAAACCCTCTTCCAAGCAATACGTTTAAACTGAGATTTGTGTAAATAAAATATGAGTGCAGTAAGATAATAAATGATCTGTCAACAGAAATAATCACTTAATGGAGCTTCGCTATAAACTGCAGAACAGAGAAGAAACAAGACGAAGGGTACCAGGTTTTTTGCCAGTGGTTATATTTATTCCGGCAATACAAATATAAAAGCAATATTGAGCGAAAGAAACATCAGATAAAGGCCAAAACAATGACGATAACAGCATGTAAACACAGCTCATCTTGTTGAGCAGTCACACCTCCTCACAACAGTCTGTCAGTATCATCCAGCAGAACTGCTGATTAGGAAGGTCCCAAAAACATGGGAAGAGTCTTGAATGTACACTCTGCATCCAAACTTCAAATATTTCAATCTAATGGGAGCATTGGTGAGAAACAAGCTCAAGCTACGAAGACCCCACCTAACAACAAAAAGTCCGAAATATCTGGCGGTAAATGTGCCTGATGAAATCCTCTGATTCTACTTGCCCACACTAACTAGTTAGAAGAGTTATCTGGATTTGAAGAGAATGTACTCAATTTTTAAATATAAATTATGAGCAAAAGAGTTCCCATAATTTCCTTATTTATTTAATTGGCAGCTGTTAACTATATTTTCAACAAAAACAACATGTTTCACCTACCTGAAGACAGGTGTTTGACAGTTTTTGCTGCCACATTTTATTCCTGATGTACTCATTTTGCAGTGATTGTGAATAAATGTACTGCGCAGACAATACAAAACAAATTTGAAAATAAAATAAACTTTGAGAAATTTATATCAATACAGTTTAATTGAATGCACGTCTTTTTCAAATTACGGTGTTAAATCATTTTTTTTTTATTCTTTGCAGCTGAACCGGCACCGCGCGCTGCATTGAGGGAAAACACATGCCCAAAACATTGGGTTTTAAATTTGCTTATGTGTCTTTGGGGTACATATTCATATTTGATAGTGGTCCAAATAAGAAATTCTGTTGAATTACCGATAACCATACTGGTTTAAGCCTGCCGATCAAGTGTAACAATGTTCATCCTACTTGTTTGTTGACATAATATAACTACCGAAAATATTCACTGACTGAGGTAGATCATTTGAATAAATAACTAAATACATACTGAATAACATCATGTTGAAATGAAATACATAAATAACCAATTTAGGAAGCCACTGCTGGAATTTCTTACAAGTCCTGTATTTTTGTACAGGCACTTAGGGTCGCATTAAATACAAGACAGAGGTCCTTTATCATGTGCCGCCATCTTGTGTGAAGAAGCTGAACTGCAGTGAGCGACAGAGGGGTGGAGACAGAAAAAATCCTGGGGAAGAAAATTCAAACGCTCTTCCTGGAAATACTAGAGAACCCGCCACAACTTCACCACATGACATTTCAGAAAGAAAATGCGACACTCCTTCGTCAAACACAAAAGTGTTCGCATTTAATGCATATTAGTGTTTTAACCCCCTGACTACCATTCCCCGTCCATGCGTAGCCCATTACACCCAGGGACAAGATTAGCCGCTGTTTTGTTTCCGTAGAAAAGCTTTAATCGACCCACAACAAAATCCGGTTGCGACATCAACTCCAGACCTTCCTTCCCGTTAACTATCCCCTTGCTTACCGTAGAAAACATGACATCACCAACTTCAGTTTCGCTATGAATTTGTGGAAAACCACTGCCACAAAAACAATTACCCGCTGCAGTAATGAAACTTAAACCTTATTCATGTTAACTCATTATAAGACGTTATATAAAGGGGTAAAACCAAACCTCCTTACGAAGGAAATAATATATTTATATTACCTTCTATGTAAGAGTTTTCCTCACATTCTGTGTCCTATATGGCTTATAGAGAAGAAAGAAGATGCGTAGTGTTGTTTTCAGTGTTGCAATTAGATAACACAGGTGGTCCCGCCTCACGTGCCAGCGTGTGTAATAGACTCGCATCGTGTTTTATTCTTACCTTTTCTGTGCAATCCCCCCCCGAAAAAAATCAGCCAGGGAGGTGCCGCTTTGACTCTTGCTGTTAAAACATTGTAGGAAGAAATCTCCTGTGTCCACCCGCAGATGACGCAGACCCCTAAAAGCCATCTCCCAAAAGACACGAGCCCCCCCATTCAACATCCAATAACGCGTTTAGGTGCAAATGTCGTTACTGGAGGGGAGTGAGAGCGCCTCACACACCGCACAGACCACAGTCCAGGTTGAGAAAATGCGTGCTGGCGCATGGAGAAAAGACAACGACGGACTGATGTTGCACATTTGCACAGTCATATCGCCTTTCTAAATGATTGCACAGCTCTTTTCCTCCTGTGAGCGGGCAGAAAGACACAATAAATAGATAAATGAATGTAACGCAAGCTGGTGTAGCCTCCGAGACAGCAATATGCGCAGATTCCCTAATCTTCCCCAAACAGCACTGTTCATTTCATGAAGAGGAGTGTGTTCCGGAACGATCCGCGCGGGGAAACTGCGCAGTTTTTTATTCCATTGAAACGGACACTCTTTCCCTTCTGTCCTCGCTGAAAGGCTGTTTTCCCTTCCTCCTCCTCCCTCCCTTCGTCCTCTCCCTTCCCCTCTCTCTCCCTCTCTCTCCCCCATGCAGGTTTATTTTCAGTAGAAGAGGTTCGGACATTAACTGCTCCGCCTCTGAAGTCACTGGCAGACGCATTGTACAACTTGACCAAATTCCATTATGAACTGTTCATCGAGGAGCCCACGTTGCCCCTAATAAGTCGCTGGTTCGAGAGCAGAGCGAGGCGCCAAGAGCCTCTAGAAGGATCTAAAGTTGTGCTTTTTTACTTGGTAATCTTACTAAGTGGAAGTAACTTCTCTGGAAAGAGAAACTAGGGCACAGGCAGGGAAATTAAACTACAGTAGGAGGCAAAGCCATCCTGGCCACATGAGATTCATGGTGCGCGAGCTGCTGCTGTCAGAGTAGCAACACACTTCAAATGAGCATGATGAACTCTGCTTTATTCTTCATAAATGGATGGAAAAAGTTGGATCTGACTATAAGTTTATATACTCCTGAATACAAAAGTCCAGATGATAAAAGAATAATAATAAACACATTTATATTTTAGTCCATTCCAGCTGAAGTCCATTGTCACAAGCAGGCTGGAGAATGATTCAATTTGAATTTGAATACAGCATGTCACTAGCTCCCCTCCATGTCCCACCCAATGAGAGACCACCAGTGTACACACACACTGAGTTTAAACCCGGGTCTGATAAACAGGCTCTTAAACCCAGAGGAAGTGTGTGTTTGGTGTTTCAGGGGAGGACAATCCTTATTTCTGAATACAACCTTGAACTGTAGTCCCCCCCTCCTCCTTACTGGTTCTCCTCTCTCATTACTGAATCTTTCTTTCTCTCGCCTCACTTTCTTCTGGGTCCTTCTCTTGTTTTCCTCTCCCACCCTTTCAGGGTTTTGGGCCGAGTCCCTTCCAGCGGGGAAGTCCAGGCCTTTCTCTGTCTCACGGCGCCGGCCGAGCGACTCCAAACGTCTCGTCTGTGAAGCTTCATTAGAATTCATTTGTTTGAATGGCTTCACTTCTTTTTTAACTCTCTGCCTCCTCTCTTCCGCAGGCTCAGAGCTGATGCATATTAGCATAAAAATATCCTTCAGCTCACCTTGATTAACTGCAGTATTTGCATTTGTTGTTGTGTGTTTTGTAAACTGACTTTCTCTGCAGGCTGAGACTATTAGTAAAAATTGATTACACGTCTTGTCCAAACTAATTTGTGCTATATAATTACATGTAAAATGCCTGGAGGTGAAAGCTTTCACAGCATCTTTGTTGTTTTAAAGCGACTTTTCTGTTAGAAATGTTGTATGTTTACTTGTTTCTTAGAAGTCATTTATTTAGTGAATCATTAAAGTTGTGCTGAGCTTCAACTATGATGGCTTCCTGTAAATTTCCTTTAACTAAGAGGGTAATTCATCTCCGCTGATGGAAGCAGGCTGTCCGGTAACTACGATGCTCCGCCAGATTCCGCTTTTGGGAAAATGTTTTAATGCTGGCGAAATAAAATAATCACACCGAGAAAATAACCCAGAGGAAGAAAAAAAAAAACAACTGTGGTGGACATCCACATCCATCTTGGATTTTATGTCAATCACGAGTCGGCCATGTCAGACTAAAAACATCTGGTGAGTTGCATTATTTTAATCTTTGCCAGTCCAGATGGGATTCAAAAACTTGTTTCCATCCCACAAAATGTGAAAAAAGTGAGTATTTGTGTATGACAGAAAGATTTCCGTTCTGTCCTCAGCTTATTTAGGAAAACAGGCAAAGGAAACTTTTTCCTTAATGTTCTTCTACTTAGCAACGCTATTGTGGTTATTTTAAACCCACTCATTTCCAAATGTCCAAGCCACACGGGGGGCATAATCCTTTCAGCTAATTCTAGAGATACTCCAGAGCCTCCAAAGCAAGGCGCTCATGAAGCATCACCTCAACTGGCTCCTTTAGACACAAAGAAATAGAGACTATCTGAAGACCCAATCAGATATATCTGCTCCTTTCAAGTCAGAACCTGACAGGAGTTTATAAATACACACGTTCTGTGAAATATGTGGTTCTATATTTAGGCGTGTTGCGTGAGGATTGATCAGGAGTTACTGGGCTGATGATCAGCATCACTACACCAGTCAGAGGAACTGTTGTTGTTGGACATTAGTGTCAGCAGATAAGAAAAAAGGGAAAAAGGGAAAAAACTAAAGCCTATGATGTAAATGTTTAATTGATGCATTCAACATGATTTGCAGCTTCTAGTATTTTCATCATATTTAAGAGAATTAAGGAGAAAAATGCTAAGTTTATCTTGAGTTTACTCTATTGTAGTACATTTATTCCAGGCATGTATTTATTCACAGGTTTTATTCAAACTTTAGTAATGACAGTGCTTTTGTACTGACATATAATAGATAACGGCATGTAACGGCTCGTCAGTGAGACGCACTCAAACATTTAGTTTCAGAGAGGATTCCATTACAACCACTACAATTCCCCGTCCATGTGTGTGAACTTTGTCAGACCACATTCAAGGAGTCAAAGTAACTCATTTAGCTTCTATTAAATTCTTATACACTTTACAACAAAAAAGAGTGTAAAACATTTGATAAAAAACATATAAAGTAATAAACAATTAACAGAAGTAATAACGTTACTACTATAAAGGCGGTGTGTGTGTGTGTGTGTTAAAGCCTTTAGCTGTCCAGGCTCATGAGAAGAGCAGTCCCTCTCTTGATCCAGTGGTCTGGAGTCGCAGCTCCAGCTTTGAGTTCAACACCAATCACAAACGATGCTTGGCCTGCTCTACCAGCACGCACAGGGAAGTAGTAGCACGGACACAAGTACATACCTGCGCACACACATGCACGAGAGAGAAGACACCACTGAGTCAGAGAACCCACTTAGACATATCGGATCCGCAAAACAACAAACCAACGATGAATCATTCAAATTAAAATGAAAGAAAGAAAACTTCATCTACACACAGTTGGTGGGAAGATGGAAAGAATTCTGACAAAACGTCCAGAACAACTCACTTTTAGACATCTTCTTACGGTTTTCCACGGGTTTAAAGTGAATGGTGGGCATGGGACAGACCATCTGCATGGGTGCACTTTCCACCAGGAAGGAGTTGCTTTTGTCCCAGCTGGCCCCCTCCAAGTACAGACCTCTGATGAACACTCCATCCTAGAAAGGCAGGAGGAGACGGAGACAAACAAGGACGAAAAAGAAAGACAAACATGTTTCATGAAGACGATGTTTGGATCTAACTCATGTAAAATAAGACATTTCTTCTCTTCTTTCCTGTTTTATCTACTTTATTACGTTTTCTTAGAACTCTTTCCATGTTTGTAGCTGAAAGATGTGACATGCTTGTTTTTAATGTTTGTAATGTGTCCAGTATGTGTATGTCCTGCAGGTTTTCTATGTTTCCCTGCTGCAACACAGGTGTGGTTGAGGATCTCTGCTGTACTGCAGTGAATCGTTTATGAAGTAAAAGATTTGATTCCAGCCCAGAAGAGCCATATCTTAGAAAGTGCAGGACTTTATTTTGATGGGAACACATTGCAGTTAAATACACACAAGGAAAAGTGGGCTAATAAAACTTTATACAGAAGGAACAGCCATTTAGAAAACAGGGAGCGTAGCATAAACCAGGTAGACAGAGAGATCTGGGAAGCAACAAATGGAGAACAATTTAAAGTGTCATTAGGGTCAGAATTTGTCCTTGACTTACTTAATTTGCTTGGTTTGGTTCTGTGTTCAGCTGTTCATTTAAAGGTTTGATTGCAAATATTAAAAATAACTATATAATAATGAAAATGCACAAAACTAAGGCTCTTATGGTGAAGTACGTGAATAAAAATGTTCTTACCAATAAAGCAACCACTCATAATGGTTGAATTAGACTCCAACAGAAGCTGATACCAAATGAAGAATAATTTGGGAGCTGACTCTTCCAAGGAACTCACAGCTGAATCTTTAAAAGGGAGCCAAACTTCCTGTCACTACTCTACTGGGGCCTCTCGGCTCATGTTTGCAAATGAGAAATGGTTCTCAAACATTTTGCCCAGAAAAGTAAAGTTAAAAAAAAAAAAAGTCGGACGCATTGATGCAAAACAGAAAGAAAGCACTCCGGCACTGGTGAGTGGGTGGTGGAGAGATGGAGGCAAAAGAAGAGAAGTTAGAGTAGAGTTGGGAAAGGAAAGGAGGGGATGAGAGAAGGATGTGGTGGGGAGAAAAGATGAAAACTAGAAAGATTAAACAAGATGATGCAGATAAGAAAAAGGACAGAGAGTGACATGAGAGCCGAAAACGTCTGGCAGTTTTATAGGAATGATCATATTAATAGAAATGTGTGTACCTTGGGTGGAGAAAGGAGGTTGCTGTCTTCAACAGTGGACACCATAAACTCCCAGGACAGTGTGTCTACTGATATCTGAGAGTAAACACAGTGAGCAGAAGTGAATTAAATTGAATTAAATTGTTCTGAAGTTCTGCCAATAGTTTTAAAATGAACTCATTGTGTTAAAATCTTCCTTTTTAACAGATGTTATATTAGGGATAATCTAGCCGTCCATTAGTTATGCAGCCATGAGAACGTCCCATGATGCACTGAGCACTTCCTGTTACTTTCTCTGTTACTTATCCTCCATGTATTATTATACGGCAGTGTTGACATCATGAACATAATTCTCCTTTATCTGCAGGTCTTCCTGGACAACAGCTGCAGTGTACATCGATCTGTCTTTCCTGTCCTGTCCACCTGCCAGTCGAAGCAGATGCTGCCCTCCCTGAGTCGTTTTGGGGGTTTTGCCTTCCTGTTTAAAGAGAGTTTTCCTTCCCACTTTCACCTCACGCAGCTCAGGATGGGAGATTGGATCCAAGTCAAGATTCAATAAAATATGTTTTTTTTCATAATTGGACGATTTATTATAAATTGGCTTGAACTAATGTGTTTATAAAGCACCCTGAGATGACATTGTTATAAATAGTGCTCTATGTCATACCCTGCTCCAGCCACACTGCTGCTTCCTGTGTCCCTCCCTGGCTATATAACCTGCAATCCTCCAGTCACTCCCTGTCAGACATTGACTATGACGATGATGCCATTATCCTGCTTGTTCCTTTTCCCTGGCTCCGACTCACCTGTCTCCCGGAACTCTCTTCTGCCTGATTTCCAGATTCTGATCCATGCCATTCTCCTGGACTCCTCTGCATTCATCTCTGGTCTACCCTCATCCCCTCTAATCAATAAAACCTGTTAACCTTCTGTTTGCCTCTGGAGTCCCAAATATGAAAGCCATTGGAAATTATTTTTTCACCATTTTAAAGCAGCAGTTTGACATATTTACACAATTTAACACCTACTAATACATTTTATGGAGATCCGTATTATTCATAATTAAATAAATAAATACAACATTTTAAAATAAATATACAACAATGAAATCATGAAATAAGGCCACTTTGTGTTTTTATTTCATAATAACCATTTTCACAATAGTGTATTTATTTCATAATGCCCTTTTTTTTAGAATGACTTGCTCACCCAATCAAAGCTGGGGGGTTGGGCTAGTGGCTTGTCCATCAATTTGTTTTCCTTGACACACTATGCAGTCAGAGACAAAGGATTTCAGCAGTTTCTGCAGCTGTGGTGATTTTAGCAGATCTAATAGAGTGTGACAATTTGTCACTGTTTACAACAGTTTGAGAGAAATTGAGCACCAAAGGCCTGTAATACAAAGCTGGATTTTCACTTATTAGGCTAACTTCAGGAAATACTTAAGGCTCTTTTTTAGGAAGCTGGTTTACTTTTGATCGAGCTGTATCACTGCAGCAACACCTGAACTACTAACCTGCTCTGAAGCAGATGCCTGTTCTACTACGCAGTGTGATTAACTCAGCCTGGACTTATATCCATTCTTTAGATTGATTCAGCCAAACAATGAGGAACTGGGATAAGCTGTACTACGAAACTGGTTATGGTTAATGACTTCCATCACTGTAGTAATGTATTATCTTTTGTTGCATTGATGAAACTAATAAAGAAATAAAGATAAAGATTTATATTTTTATTTGATGGTTTGAACAAAGGGGGTGCACAGTGGCGAGGTGGTTAGCACTGCAGCCTCACAGCAAGCAAATCTGTGCGGACTTTACATGTTCTCGTGTTAGCATGGATTCTCTCCATGTTCTCCGGCTTCCTCCCACAGTCCAAAGACATGCAGCTTGGGGATTAGGCTGATTGGTGACTCTAAATTGCCCACAGGTGTGAGTGTGTGCGTGCATGGTTGTTTGTCTATGTGTGTGGCCCTGTGATAGGCTGGCGACCTGTCCAGGGTGTACCCC
>JBAMHX010000006.1:4807950-4820923 GCA_037177515.1 Pseudomugil tenellus | reverse complement strand
AACATGGAGAAGCAGCATTTAGCTGTTATGCTGCAAATAAGTGGAACAAACTGCCAGTAGAGATAAAACTTTCACCAAATGTAAAAACTTTTAAATCCAGGTTAAAAATATATCTTTTTCTTCCAGCTATAAATAAAATCTGCACAGTAACTTTTTAATTATGTTCTTAACTATTTTAATTTAATTTATTATTTTATTATGATTCTTGCTCTGTTTTTATTTTCCTTTTTATTTCTGTTTCAACATCTGTAATGCTTTTAATGTTTTTAAGTAAAGTACTTTGAACTGTTGTGTACATGAAAGGTGCTATACAAATAAACTTGCCTTGCCTAATTGCAATGTTTTAATTTGTGATTTTGATTTTAAAATGATTAATCATTTACTCCTAACCTGTTCTTCTTTTTCTAGCTTGTATATTTCTAGCATACATTACTGTTTCTTTCTATATCAAATGGAACCCAAACCTCAAAATCAGAATCGTTGAAGCCATAAACGATGTTCCAACCCATCTGGCGAAACTTCTTCCTTTCCAGCAGGATGCTGTGAAAAAAGCAGAGGGAGTAGAGGAGCCTCCTGTAGGGCGAGGGTCTTGAGCAGCGGCTGAACTGAGCCTCTGTCACCAGCTGGTACAGACGCTTCATGTTGGCTTTCACACCCTAAAGACATCAGGGTCAGCAGTGTTAGCAATGCAGAAGGTGCTAGAAGTATGGCTCAAAATAAAGTAGAAGCAGGTGAATAAGGCTTTAAAACATAAACTGTACATAACCATGTAAACATGTGTAAGAGCTCATGCACCTTTGGTGGTTCAGTGGTCATTTTGATGCCAGCCTGCAGGATGGTGATGGGAAATTCAGGGTGTGGGGAAGAGCTAAGCCAGAGTCGGAAGTTTGGATGGGGTTTCTGCACCTGCAGCTCCTTGATAAGCTTGTCTAGCTCAGGCATCCATGAAAGGGAAAGATGACAGTTTGCAAGGAACACCCAGTAACCTGCACAGTGAGAAAGTACTTTGTTAAGCTGCAGTTCCTTGTTATACCACTTATGTCATCTGCAGTTATGTTTGAATGCTCAAATAATTTTGCAGCAACCATAAAAAGGGAGGAATATTCTAATACTCTGTAAAAGTGACAATTAAAACAAAGAAAGCATTTGTTTTTTGTTTTTTTTACCATTCTTGATTCCCTCCTCTATCATTTTCTTGGCAACAGGTGCCTGTCCCTGACCCAAAGAGAGTGCATGGAAGTGCTTGCTCATGCCAGATAATTTGGCTAGTTGCAGCAGGAGGCCAGTAGGATCCACTCCAGGAGACAGAACAAAGATCAGAGGAGAGCAGCTGGAGGATTCTTCCACAACCTTGGTGGGTTATAATGGGAAAAAGTTAGAAAAATGTGAAAGTATTTGAATTATTTTAATAGAACAATAAAATACTTCAAACTGAAGAAACAAGAGGGATCCAGTGAATAATGGCTGACACTTACTGCCTTCATGTCGAGCACTGGTGGCTCCACAAAACGAGAGCCGAGATGCCCAACAATGAAGGAGGTGATGCAGAAAGAGACGCGATCCTGACGTAGAGATCGCACTATCAGCATCTTCTTAAAATTATTAGAACTCATCTCCAAATCACCTATAAGAAAAAAAAGCAAATATGATGAGGAGAAAGTGTACTTCAGGACTTACAATGAGTGAGAATACACCAGATCTAAAGACATAAATCGGTGGGATAAATAGACACCTGGTATACACACCTGGTAATGGGGCATTCTCTGGTTCAGAGCTGGTGAACCAAACGTTCCAGTCTCTTTTATAGTGTTCAAAGGAGGCTGCAATGCCATGGAAGCTGGACAGCTTATCCAGCTCTGTGATGTTATCCCAGCTGGAGTCTGACAACCAGCTGGCGCATGGATTATTAATCTGATTGTCCTTATCAAGTACCTAAAACCAATCAATTAACCATGATGGGGATTTGTTTCCATTGGTGTATCAACAAAGACTTAAATGAATCGATCATACAAAATAAGACTTGTCCCACAATTAATAAAAAATTTAGAGGTGAAGAAACAACTGATGATGTCCTTTTGGGCTACTATAAATCAAACAAAGCAAAAATCTCTATCTTACAAGTCCTCCTCGAAGGAAGAAGCTGTACTCCTCCGTGTTGAGCTGGCCAGCCACCTCTAGGATCTTGACACACATCTGGAAGCTGAAGAGCAGCTTATGAGCTTCAAACAGACCACGACACGTGTACCTGCAGTAAACAACGCATCAGAGGTAGAGACACAACAAGTTAACAATGACAAGTTTGCAGAGTAAATACGTTTTAGTTGAAAGGATCAAAAGTTTCAATGGATAACTTATAAATGTAACATTACAGTCCGCTGTTCCTAAAAAGGATTTGTGTTCTTACAAAACAGTCCTGTGTGTTGCATTTTTCCTAACCTGTACACAGCATATGTGTGGTAGTCATTCAGGTCGGCAATACGGTCCTCCAGCTTGTAACTGTGCTGGCTGTTCTCAATGCTGAGGTTGAAAAGGTTGATGTAGGAATCCAGAGAGAACTGGTACATGGGGTCAATGTTCCCCATGTCGTTTAAAATAAAGAAGAGAATGGAGGCTCTTTGGGCGCATGGACGGTAAGCCTGTTGAGGCAAAATATCTCTCTTTAAACTCTTTTTTTTCTTACATAAAACAACGTTTAGAAGTTTTTTATTGCTATGTGCAACTCTCCTGAAACTACTGCAATGAAAGCAAAGCCACATCAGCAGGGTTGTATCACATAACTCTTAAGTTTAAGCTTAAGAGTTATTTCAAAATGACAAGCTGATTAAAAATAATATTTCCTGGTCTTCCAAAGATAACTAGGAGGATTTATACACGACTGGAGATTAAATCCGATCTGGCCTTTTCATTCTGTCTCTCCCTTCTGACCTCTCTTGCAGAGTCGATCTTGAGCTCAGTCTGTTCACTGCTCTCCAGATGCTCTGAAACTTCGACGGATGTCACTTTAGACGTCTGCAGGGTGTTTAACAGCTGCATATCATCCAGCAGTGAACCGGTGGCCTCATTCAGCAGTCTGGTAAAGCAGATAAACACATAATACACATAATACTACATCTCAACATGGCTATCAAACAGCATTTACAAGTGTAATCATCAAAAAATCGACACAGAGAACATTTGTTTAATACATAAATATCAAAAGTAAATTGCATGCAGTCTTTTGGAGGACGTCTGTACAAAAGACAGAGTGAGATTGAATGCATTCTCAGCTGCTATTAAAATGAACATTAAACAGCGGATTGTTGAAGAGAAGGTCGTCCACAGTTCAAAGAAAAGGTTGATGGAAATTGAAAAAGGTCACAGAGTCTGAAACAGCTGGCTGTACAACCTGAGAATCTCATCCTCCAGATCTTGCAGTCTTTTCTTGCCAGCAGCAATACTGATCACCAAGGAGTCTTTCTGTTGTTCCAGCTCTGGACGCTCCTTACGCACCACAATTCCCAACAGCTGGTCTTCTAGACCCTGCGCACAATGCACACAAATCCCAAACTGACAAATTGACATTTTAGGGCAGTGTGTATTATTGTCTGTGCATACCAACGAGCCTCAGGCAGAACACAAGCATAAGGGAAAGATAATGAATAAAGAAAGCACACATTCTGCGACACACGAATACACCCACCTGCTCCTTGACAGCAAAGTTGACTATGGTTGTCTTTGAGGAAATCTCTGGTGTGTAGTGGGGATTTGACAGCTTGGTGGTGATGTAAAACCTGAACTCTGGGTTGTATTCTACCTCTTTGTCACCCAGCTTCAACAACAACCTGCCACCTGGAAAGTAAATAATAAAATACATATAAAAATATATTAGGCAGAATCATTAGTACACAAGAAAATGTTCAAAGATATGTATGTTAGCGTGCTAATTTGACGATGTGTCGTGCATGTGAGGAATCACATCAGACCTATACGTGTCAGTGACTTGTAAAGAACTGGGTTGAGAGAAGGGTCTAATTCCTCCTGGACATTCTGCAGCAGAACAGGATTCCCAAACTGGATGGCATTTTCCAGCGCCCGCAGGTAATCTGGCATTTGGAAGTCTATAACTTTTAGACCCTGCACATGTGGCGAGAAGAGACAAAGAAAGTCAGACACAATCACACAAGACTGGTCAAAAATCTTAACTTTAAATAAATCCTCAACACTGACTTAGATTTTAAAGCCTCCATGTAAACTGCAGGTCATCAAATTAGTGAGACATCAAGGGGAATACACAACTTTAGTCTAGCTCTCACCTTCTCGGTTTCCATATTTTGAATCCACTTCAGAGCTTGCCCCTGAGGGTCCACTATCAGTGGCCATCTTGAGAGATAAAGAAGAATAAGAACGGGAGAATATTGCAAATGCACAGAGCATTTTAATGTAGCTGTGGTCCAGAATAGTTTCTGTGTACTGACCGGTTTCCACGAGTGATGATTACTCCATTCTCAGTAGAGAAAGCATCAGAGGGCAGGCCTTGCATGTTCCAGTCTCTCACTGTCGTCGCTTTGGACATATAAACTGAGAAACTGAATCCTGGTGAGCATGGGATTTGTAAATTCTCCACCTTTGAATCCCATAAGGTATCCAATGAAGGGGCAAATAGATACCAACAAAAAAGGAAATTAAACAAAATTAGAAAATTAGACAGTTTTTTTTGCATGTATCATTTCAAAAAGAGATATTCCCAGACATTTCATGACATGGATGAATAAGTAGAGGAAGCAGAAACAAAAGAAAACCTTTTTTTCCACTGAACTAAAGACACGGAAACACGTTTCAAAGGTGTGTATGTGTGTGTGTGTGTGTGTGTGTGTGTGTGTGTGTGTGTGTGTATGTGTGTGTCGGACCTCTTTCTTCCAGATGGCCAGCAACTCGTCTCGATAATTAGACAGGAAGGGTCCCATGTAGGACAGGAAAGATGCTGCAAGCAAACAATCGCCCACAAGATATCCCATGTTTTCCTCAAGACCCTGAGTCACAAAAACACAAATTAGATACATATTTCTGTTTAATAATATGTGAGATTAGGATCTATTTCTTTTTAAAGTGGCACCACCCGACTTTTCTGTTAACTGTAACAGTGTGTGGATGTATATAGGCCTTCTCTTCTGATTAAAATAAAAGTAAGTCTGCAAATCTTAATAAAACACACCAAACGTTATCTTTTAAAACTTTCCCGACCTAAATGTCAGCCCTATATTGGTTAATGATGATGCTATATGAAAAAGCAAAGGGGCAGAGCTTTTTACAGTATGTATCAATTGGTATTGAGGGGCGTGTGAGCAAGTGAGCAGAAAACTTTTAGAAAGGCTGCAAAAAGTGGACAAAACCTTATTCAGGGAGAATAAATGTGTGTGTGTGTGTGTATGGGTGTGTATGGCTTACAGCAACTCTCTCCTCCCAGCGAACCCTCTCTCCAGCGAGTCCTGTTACCAGTTTGTCTGCTCGATCCAGTTTCATCTCCATCTCATCTGCTTTCTTTCTTAAGCTCTCCTTCATAGCCAGCTTTTCACTATGTTGCTTTTTCAGCTGATCCAACTTTTCGCCCAACTGCTCAGACACAGAGGTACTTGTATTACTTAATACGACGCACACACATCTATGAGGGTGTTACGACATCACCAACTTTTATACCTCAAGCAGTTTGGATTGGGCGTCAGCCATCGCAGCTTGTTTTTCTGCAAGCTGGGCCATAGTAGCATTCAGCTGGGCCCGCTTTGGCTCTACCTCCCTGTAGATGTGGCCGTACACCTGGACAGGCAGAATACACAGGCATGGGTAGACATTTGTTTCCTGGTACATATGGGTTATTAGTTGAGATGTTTAATGTTATGTACTGTTATGTTTGTGGCTCATTGTGGATTTAGCTTTTTTCTTCTCTCTTCTGTATGTACAACATAATCAACTACAGTATTGATCAATAATGAAATTATGCGTATGTGAGGTTATGTGGTGAGTACTATATTAGTATAATATAGTATGTGAGTGTAGGTTTGGAGCCAGCAGAGCCCGACTTCTTACCCCCATAGCTCTGACCCACATGCAGAGAGACTTGGCAGCGAGTGATACTTTGCCAATGATGTCTGGCTGGAAGTCTGGTTGTCGGCAGTAATTGTCAATCTTCCTCAACATCCGGTCTGATATGTTATCCTTGTCAAAATTAATTAATGTCTTGATGAAGTTGGACTCACCTACCAGAAACAAGATCACATAGAGGTTAATTCTGATGAAATTACTGTTCATGTTATTCAAAGGAAAGGTGTGGTAAAAGTATATCCGCTGTATGTTTAAACATATGAAGCGATACTGATACTTTACCATTTCACTATTTTGGTGCAACTAAACTGTTACATAACTGTAGACAGGTGCTGTCATTATTAATTGTATTATTACTTACTTTTATAATTTTTATATATTTGTGGAGTGCTTTTGTTTTTCTGATTGAAAACTGCTTGGCCAGGTGAGTAACCAGACCTACCTACCTTACGTGTGGGTGTGTCTAATAAAAGACACTGAAACTCTCTGTCTGTGTCTCTGTCATAATGCTGAGAGTTGGGTAAAATGTAAGTGGATGTCTCCCGTGCATTTATTTTCCTCTGTGAAAGTAGGTAGGCCTACTGTGTTTGAACGTGCGCTTTGACTCACAGCGCAAACCGTTGTGCAGTTAACCTGCTAACAGTGTTGTATAATCCTTTTCCAATCCTCCTTCTTATATTTTACATCTTTATGTTTTTCTATATTCATCTCTAGAACATCTCATCCTTAAGCAAATTCCGCCTTTTTACTTTCTGCCCCTCACCCAGCTGCCTTTTGGCCTCTGCCCATGAAGGCTCTTTGTCCAAAAGGGTCATGACCGCCTGCATCACCGTCTCCACCAGTGCTGGAGGACGGCCATACGACTTGATCTCCGTCATATCCTTCTTATTCAGAGACTCCAGAGCCTGAGAGGAAGGAGGAGACAATATGTTGCTGTTAAAAGTGACAGACAAGTTACAAACAGGATTGAGGCTTACTGGATTACATCAGCCACCGGAACAAAGATCTACCTTCAGGGCTTCTTCCAGGGCAGGCAAAGCTTTGTCCAGATCTGTTTGTGCATTTTCAGCCATGGCTTTACACTGTAACTCTTCCACTGCTATTTTCTCACCATGAGCAGTCACCATCTAAACACAAACACAGATTAATAAGCCCTACTGGTTTCTTTTCTGTAAGACAAATACTGCGCACTTTTCCAAATGCCAAATGTCTTAATCTAATGTCACTTTCATTTATTTAGTTATTTGTGTGCTATTGCAGGTAAACGCCTCCTACCTGCTGCTGCTCTCCAGCTTCTTTCTTTTGTTTTAAAATGTCATTCAGGAACTGGTCACACTGTTTCTGGAACTCGGCCACCTGTATCTTTGAATCCTCCAGCTCTACAGACATGGCTTCCACTTTCTCCCGTGTGTCACTGATTTTTAAAAGGCCATTACGCAGCTTAGTCACTTGCTCTTCTAACTCACTGCGTTTCTCTGCCAACAGCCTGGATGGACACATGCATAAATTAGATCGGAATCGATTCAGAGAGCAGAACTTAGAGGAACACTTGGAAATCGGTTATGATCTAATTCTGGTTTACCTTCTTTTCTATTGCATGCAACCAAAAATAGTTATGTTTATAGAAGCTAAACCAGGATAAACGTCATGTATCATTGTTAATATTCCACTTGTGCATAGAAAACAACAGTGTTGTAACAATAAGTGAAGGAGAATGAGAAGGACCTACTTCTTATATCCAGACACCAGCTCCAGATAGTTAGTAGGTGTCACATAGTTGTGTCTCCTCAGCTCCAACTTCATCTTTTGGGAAACCTGTGCCACTGACTGGTGTGTGGTCACAAAGATACTGGCAACCTTTGTTCGAATCTGCGTTATGCAGAAGTTGTATAAAATGCTGATGCGGTTGAATAAACTTGAAGAAATGATATTTAAACACATGCATCCATGCCTCACCCTGACTAACGAGCTCAGCTCCAGTCCATCCAAGTACCTCTCAGCAACCTCCAGCAGGGCGTCATTGGGCCATTCATAGAACCAGTCAATAGTGGTGCAGTTGACAATTGCAGGGTACTGGAGGATGTGGTTTCTGTAGTAAGACCATAACAAAGATTTTAGTTCATATATAATTTCATGCTGCCAGATACACTGGAAAACTCTCAGCAGGTTCGGGACAGCAAAGTTAATACACCACATGGTAGAACAGGCCACTCAGAGAATGGTGATTAGCTCTGGCAATGTTAACGCACCAGACCTGCCAGCCCAATTAGCAGCAGCATGTGTGAACCCGACAAAGCTTGAGGGGGAAGAGAGGTGCTTTGTTATGTTTACAGTTACACTAAGTCTTTCACTTTATTTGCTCATGATGACTCACAATTTACTAACCCCGATGCACTATCACACAGTAATAAAACAGTCAAGCTTTACAAGCATCAGCATATGTAAATTCAGTTTATCAGCAAACATTCTGGGACTTAGATTTAGTTGCAAATAGATAATAACACTATTTGCCTCACATGTGTAACTCTATGTGGAACAAAAGAAAAGAAAGCTTTTTTATTCTTTCTCTGGACACAATACCCAACAGGGTCTCTACATAAAAGAGCAATAAAATAGATCAAACTCTTTTTTTAAGCACTTGTATAGTTATTCTTTAGGAATATTGTTTCAGAAAAAGAATACTGAACTTTTCCTTAGTTTTTATGAAGTAAAGTGCAGTTCCTAACTTATTGCAAGGCATCCATAAAACCTACCTGAAAGCCTCTCCCACTGGGCTCATACAGAGTACTATGTGCAAATTGTTCCGGACTCGCTCGATCAAGTAGCTGAACATGGAGTCAGGAGTTTCAAGCACGTTTTCCTTCCTGGCAATCTCTGACAGGGCATTGCACACCTACACGCAGACAGAAAGCAGTGACAGCACGTGGCTCCTCAGAGACCTGAAGAAGATTTTAACTGACCAAACTCGTATGGTGTTTTGACATATTAACTAATCTAAATTAAATAGAGCATGAACATGAAGACAGAAGATAGGAAGACAATGCAAACCTCAACAAACTCATCTTGCTTGTAGAGGTTGGGCACCTCTCCAGAACTCAGGATGTTATTGATGTCTTCCAGGAAGGATTCGTCTATAATCTGGGTGTCACTGAACAGGAACACTGTGGGCTTGTTGTCCACGCCAGTCAAACGGTACAGCTTCTTAATGTCTGTAAGGAAAGAGAGACATTAGGCCAAAGAAAGGGGCTTTGGTTTGCTTTGCAGACCAAAAAGTTATTTTCACAGCAGGCCATGATTTCATTTGCTCACGTAGCTGAGAATGTTGCGTAATGGTTGTGTAGTTGATCTCACCTTCTCTGAACTCCTGTTTGCGATACTGCTTAGTGACTTCCACCTGAAACACCTGGTACTCGCAGATGAAAGCTGCCATCTTAGAAAGACTCTGCCGACCAGAACCCCCAATACCAATCAGAAGCATGTTACCTCTGAGTTGACTGATTACACGTACAATACGCGTTACTGCAGAGAACACACAAAAAATACAGGATGTTAGATTACATTTCAGAAATCTCACAAATCTCTTATAACTACTTTTACAACACAATATTCATATTCTTTGAGTACCAATTAGTTGGTATTGAACAATTAATATTATTACGTGGACTGAATTCTCTTCAGTTGTGTACAATTCAAAAATATGCACAACTATAGTTGAATAGTTTTAGGTACATAGTTATACATGGCTACTCATTTGGTGAGTGACAGTAGTGTATAAAGTTCAGTTTGGTGCTGAGAGGCCCTTTCTCTTTAAGCTACAGGGAGGCTTTTAGCAGCACCCCATACTGTGGTTTTTAAAGTACTTTCAGAATAGATTTCATAATAGATTTTATTCATATAGCAGGGAAACTGAGCACAATAAAGCCACATCAGAGTACATTGGAAGTGGACCCTTTTCTTCTTCTCAGCATTGCTCTAAATTGATTGACATGAATGTCGTGGTTTGAATGGTTTGAACTTTTAAAGCAATTTCACACTATAGTTTGCTGAGAAGTTCATGCCAGAATTATTCATATGCCAGGTCTTAATTTCCACGTTTTTTGACTAGAACGTGACATGACAATAACAAGTGTACAGTAACACGAGTCAGAGATTATAAAGGAAGAATTCCTCATTTCCGTATTTAAAATATGTGGAAATCAGTACAATCACTTTAACTGTTTGGTCTGAAACCCTTGTGAAAAAAGATCACTTTGCAGTTTTATGAACAATGTGAGAGCAAAATAATAATAAAAAACTTAGGTATGACTTTTTTCTTAGATGGAGGTGAAACACAAACTGAATTTTTCTTTCAGGATTGACAAATCTTTAAGGTAATATTTGTAATGAAAAGTAAAGCTTTGCTCAAATACAAACAGACTGATGCTAATAAAAATAATGCTAAATGCTAATGTACATACTAATATAAAACTGTGTGTGGCAGTTCTATAACATAGCTGCAAAGTGTTTTACAAAAAGAAATGAGGTAAAAGACAGGAGATAGATGCTCACAAATGTCACTATTAAATGAGTGGTAAGGAGTGCATGTGACTGTGAGTTTTTTTGTTGTTGATGCTTTTCAGACATACTATGTTTGATGGCATCTTGGAAAAGCACAAGGTTCATAGGAACTACTCCAGGTGTTAGGTTGAAATCCTCCAGCTGTGTTTCCATGAACCTCTTGAGGGCCTTCATGTCGACCAGGTCTTCATAGACCGACGCCTTGGTCATGAAATCACCTGAGTCACACAATCAAATGAAGATACACATATTGGTGAGTGTTTAAACACCTACTGTAGCAATATTATCACATACATACATATATAGATGTGTGTGTGTGTGTGACTAATGCAGATACCAAATATTGGGGGTTGTTTGTTTGGACAGATGCTGTGGAAGGTGAGGCTGAAGATTGTGACTAGTTTTTCCTCCAGCAAAGCAACAAAGGCATTCATGTCAGTCTGATTTACAAGTCGATCTGAAAAAACCCTACAATTGACAAATCATTATAATTACCAAGATAATAAAGACTCTACATGACAGAAAGACCTTGTGGCATGAGTTGAAACAAAGCTCAAAAAAGTACAAACTGATACAAAAAACTGGGAAAGGTTGCTACCTAAAGCATTCATGAATCCATAACCTTATGAAGCTGTTTTGGGTATCATGAAAGTCTGGATGAGCTCTTAGCAAACCCTGAAACACCTGCAGAAGTTGAAGAAAAAACAAACAACGAATAGGAAAGAAAAATATATTTGATTAATTTAAGTATATTTTTACCAAATCTAGATAACACTGTGTACTTTTGAATACCTTGGAGATGTCTCTGAGGTTGAAAAGGTAGTGTATCTTGGCAGGAGTAGGAAGAAAAGAAGCAGTGACATCATAATACAGTTCTAAAGTGGCCTGAGTGAGAGTCTTTCCAATGGGATTAACCTCTTCCTTAAACCCCTGCAGCTTTTGATCGATCATTGTACTGTAGATGCACTTGATCTGGGACTCCTGTATGCAGAAACAATACGTTTAATCAAGTTTGGGATGTCTTGTGAACCTGATGCACAGCCACGTCAAAAGCACATAATGATTTTTGCAGCTGCCAATAGTAACTTTAAATAAAATGGACTTTTTGTCTTTATTTATTCATTTGAAGAGTAACGTTTCCATTTCATGCAGTCTACTTCAACAACGCAAATAAAAAAGTAAATCAAATGTCAAGTGTTTACATCTTGAATATGATGTAGCTGCAATAATTTTCCAAAGTAAATTATTTTGATCCTCAGGCAAAACAGTGGAGGTAAGTGTGGCGAACAAGAGCTAGTAAAAACCAAAAAGTTAAAGAGTCATTGAGAAAACTGAAAGGTAATGAAAAGAGACTGATGTCAGCAGAGAGAATGAACAATGAATACAAAAAACACATAGCAGTACAGCTATAATCATAATCAGAACAGCTTCTCAGGAGAGATGCGAAAACACAGTAAACAAATGATGAACAGAAGATGCCAAACACTATTTTTCTGTAGTCAATTTTGATGTACTGCAGAAGCGTAGTTGGGAGAGGAACAGAATGAGAAATCAAATGAATTTTTTTTATATTAAGAACATTTTATTAATCAAGGGAGTTTTCATCCTGTATTTCTTATTAGCAGGGAGAAAAATATACACAGCAAGACTTACACTAGGAAATGTCATATTGATGAGGTTGAAACGACTCTGTAAGCGTGAACAGATCTGATTCCTTCCTCCACCAGGAGGCCCCATGGACACCAGCAGGAATGTGTCCTGACAGATGCATCACAAAACAATACAAGTGAAATGCTTAAGACGTCAGGGAAATAAAATGCATTTGCTTTCTTATACAATTTAGAGGTGATTTTCAATGAAAAAAAAATACAGCAATTAAAATGTAACTTAATTTTAAACCCTCTCATTCCTGGCGTAATTAAAGTTTAATCTCTTACCTTGACAAACTTTAGGGTTTGTTTCTGACGGTCATACCAGAAGCCATAGTCAATCCAGAAACGTAGCAGCTCCAGTGGTGGCTGCGAGCCAAACAGGTCATGGGCTGGCATGTTGAGGTCATCCAGGAAGCACAGCAGCTGCTTACCACCTGCTGGCACAAACACCCCTTTGGTTCTTTTTTCTGTTCGGCTCTCGACAATGGCTTGGATGTTACCAGAGGTGATCTGGACAGTGGTGGAGATTACAAACAAAACACAAGGTTTTACTGTATACCTTGGAAACAAAGTGCAGAGCGCATGATATGTAACCACAATGATTACAGACCACAAATTACAGACCAGTTTCTTTGCTGCCTCAATTTTCTAAAATTCTTGAAAAATTGTTTGTAAAGAGATTAGATTCC
>JBAMHX010000006.1:4748861-4774008 GCA_037177515.1 Pseudomugil tenellus | reverse complement strand
ATATATATATATATATATATTCTTACTGCTGAAATTGCCTGTGTTTTTTACATTGACCATAAGTACGCACATATTGAATCAATTACTTTAAAAAATACATTAAGTGAAAGCTATAAGTACTGGTAAAGGCATGCTGTACTCCACTCGAAGTCCCTCCGAGGAGTGCATATAGACTACCACTGATGTGATAGAGATGTCGGCAATAAATCGATCCAGGAGCTTCATATTCTCCTCTGTCCATGACTCCTCAGTCACACCAGAAATCGACACACTGTGGATAAATAACTGCCCAACGGATGGATAAAAAGAGAAGGGAGAAGGCGAGAAAAGAAAATTGAGTACTTGGTGATTTTAAAATGTTGGAAAATAAATAAAACCTTACTTTTTCCAGGTTTACCTGACGGATGCTCTCTGTGCTTTCCTCATCCATTGCTTTCACAACTTCAGGTTCTCTCCAATGTTGCGGTTAATGAAGCATAATGCTGTGACATGAGAAACCAGGTTTATGGTTATACAAGCTTAGGCACCAGAAAGGATCCTTCAGTTACTATTCTGTTTGTCTTTTAATCATTTGTAGGTTGGGGAATATGTACCCATTAAAAATGAGCATGTCAATATTTGTTTTGGGTTGCTTAACCCACACGAAAAAGGGTAATGCAATAATTAGGCGTGTTAAATTAGCTTAAAACATGTAACGTTTGGTCGCTATCAAGCTAGTTACCTTGTACGCGACAGCTCAAATATCCAGGTCCATTTACAGGTCTATAAGGTAAACATTATGTTTGTTGAAAACCGTTGGACATGTTATTTTAACGGCAATGCTGTAAATTTTATGGTAGGCCTACTTTTTTCCAGTTAGGCTAAGTCCTGTCGTCAAACCTACCGCTCTATGTGTCTGTGTATATCGCTATGGAAACGAGGGGTTGTCTGGGTAACGCTTAGACAGCAGTACAACTCTGTAGGAATAAAGAAATATGTGTCTACAGACTCGGATACAGCAGTTTGAGAACCGCAGTTTCGGACATATGTTGAAGAGAAAAACCACAAACGTCAACAACGGAACTTGATAAGGTCGAACGGGCTCGTTCATGAGTGTGGAGTTTTGTTTGGAGTGCGAATTGGCTAACATTATAGTCATTTCCATGAATCATTTGATTGTCTGCTGTAGTACATGAAACCAGAAGTTATCCTAATATCAGTATATTGTATGTTGATATTTTATCATATATGATTTAAAAAAAATATTAATGAGCTAATATGAAGAAATAGCTTCCATGACAACCTAAATATCAAGGGTTGTCATGTGCCAAAATATCTCTATTATTAAACCAAAACTAAGAAAAGTTAAATGATTATTTAAAAAAAGATCTTTACTCTCTTTCTCTCTTTCAATTACAGATCAAGACAAAAAAGCAAAAATACTTTGTGTAAATAATCTGATGATCCGACTAGTGATGGGAGTGAATAAATCTGATGAAGAGGGGTGGTTTAAAGCTTTCTACACTCAAAAAGGGGGGAAAGAACATGTCATCACTCATTCTGATGGTTTCTGCTCATGCTTGAACACCAGGGGGTGACTTGATGAGTTTCAGTCAGGTTTCAGTGAAAGATTTGAAAAATGGAGTCAGCAAAACAAAACCTAACTCTTGCAACATGTTATTTGGAAACTCAGAGTTACAAATTACTGCGCATCTCGACGGTCAAAAAACCTGAAACAACATGCTATGTAAGCAGATAAACATAAAAGCATCTACGTTGACATGTCAGGTGGAATGTTTGAGAACACTGATTTGCACATTAAGTAATAGTGTGCTATACTAAGTAAGCGTATGCTATTTGTATGGGTATGTTGGACTGATTCAAGTGACTTTCAAATGTTGCCATTTATTTAGACTATTTATTATTTTGTTTTTCACCTCATCATTCATGGATTCCATTTTTTTCTCTATATCATCTGAAAAGACCCTCTTTGAGCTGAAAACAGAGGCATAATGGAATATAACTGCAGATTTCTGAAAGTTTGTGTTCAGAATATGTTGTCTAAGCTCTTTATTATTTGCTTTGTTGATATTGTGCTAAAGATTTATGATATAGCAGTTACAACATTAATAAACTTTTGTGAACTTTAACTCCGGACCACCCCCCCCCCCCTCCCCCTTTTTTTTAATATCCTACCCAATCAGAGACAACATGGACATCCCAGCCCTGAGCAAGTCTGTGTTCGGTCTTTCAGGGGGACAACCAGCAAGTCTGAATACAACCTTGAACTCACCCACTCCGTCCCCTGTGTTTTCCTTCTCTCATTACTGGCTCCATCTTCCTCCCGGCTCACTTTCTTCTGTTCTTCTTCTCGTTTGCATCTTCCTCTCTCTCGCAGGAGTTTCCAGTCCTTTCCTGGAGGGAAGTCCATGCTTTCTATCATACAATACTGACCATCTCCAGATGTGTAGTCTGTGAAGCTGCATTACAGTCGTTTTTTTTTAAACAGGTCCATTTGCATTCCCTACTAAATGCTCTTTTTCAACCTAGAAATGCACGTTTGCATTAAAAAAAACCTTTTCTCTGTGTTTTATATGAGCTTCAGCTTTAATGAATACAAATTTCCAACAGGTTTAATTTACATCAGGTGATACATTCTGCTTCCAGGACAAGCCCATCTGCTTTATTTACTGTGGTAATGTATGACAAGTAAACACTTTAATTGCACCTTTTTGTTACTGGTATGGTATTGATAAAACAATCCCTAAAGTTGGTACATTTTTTATATTTATTTCATGTTACCCCGAGCAGACACTTGATTATCACAACAAGTCAAGCCTACAGCATATTCTTTCAGAAGATAACATCACATATTGCTTTTGTTTAACACGCCGCAGTGGAAAAACCCATTTCTTTGTGTAGTTAGAAACACAGAAGTAAATCTACGGATAATATAAAACTTGAATAAATGAGGAAAACATTCCACTATAGGTACATCCCACTAATAGTGCTATATAGTACTATAGGTACTGAAAATAACCAATAACATATAATGACCACACAGATTTGTTCTGTTAAACATACAGTAAAGCTGACTGACTGGATGAGTGTGTGTGGAATGGGCAAATGAAAATGCAAATACAAATTAACACAAAATAGCACATTAGCATATTGTTCTTGCATGAAAAAAGGACACAAAGTGGTGGGAGATAGTCTGGCAGGCCAAAAATGAAAAGTTATGACTCTGATGTGAGAACTAATGGCAGGTTGCCATGCCAAGGAGGGCTGGAGAAGAAAAGGATGGAAGGGGAAAATACACAGGACAGATGGCCTGTTTAGACCAGATGAGGCAGAAGATATACAGGATCACTTATTTAGAGCAGGATAAAAGGAGCGAAGAACCAGAGAAACAGAGTTGTCCAGTTAACAAGTGGTCAATAGAATAGAGAGGCCCAGCTGGAGGCAGCAGCCCTAATAGCAATCCAATATCTCAATAAATGTACTAACAATACACACACATGTACGTACACACACACACACACACACACACACACACACACACACAGTACATTAAGCAGTAATAAGCTGCTGGCTGGAGGACAATGAGCTCAGGGTCTTTTTAGGAAAGTGGAGCAGGCCTTGGAAGGTTTACTTTGTTTATTACACTACGATTAGTCCACAGACATTGGCTTTGTTCAGGCTATGTGGGCCAAGGTAGACTCCACTCATGAAAAACCACTCATAAATACACACATACACACACACATGTGCCTGAATGCATGCTTTCAGGCAGAGCCCATAATGAGCCCAGAATCCAACTCATGAACATAAACAAGAATGACCCTGAACGACCTGCGCTCAGCGTACTCGCACATCCACACACACTCACTCACTAGTGGGCAAAATCTTTTCAACCCCCTCGACCCAGGCGAACAGCAACCCGTGTTGTCTGCACACTGTACGGAAAAGACCAGTGATAATGAAGCCAGACTGGAGCATTTTAAAGGATCATAGCTGGAATGCTGCCAGAGCCCCATCTCTTGAGTGTGTGTGTATTAGTGTAAAGCAGCCCAATGGGTGTGTGTCTGTGCAGCCATGCAGAGTGATGGATAAATCCACCTTTAATAACACACCATAGATCCAGTTTGAAGACAGCCAGCTTTCTGATTAGAATACAGATGAATAGCAGGCTGTTTAAGCAGTGGTGACAATACTGCAGACATGCGTTAGCAAAGAACAGCGAGCAGGCAGCCGCTGAGCCCAATGTGGAAATAATAATACCAAGAACAGAGAGAGGTTTAGTGGTAAGTGAAACTGTGAGTGCTTCCTCTTTGATAGAATTGTTTCTTTATAGTTTTAATCCTGACTCAGCAGTGGCTTTTTGAGTCTCGTGTTAATACAAGACTCATCCTCCAAAGAGCAACTGTTTCAGTGTCATTGATCCAAGCCCTTCTTCATCCGACTGCATGCTGTCCCACTTTGCGAGGTGAGAGAATATAAAGACAGCAGGAACAGTCAGGGATATGAGCATGTTGGGATTTGCAAACGAGGCAAATGAGTAGCCTTGGAAGTTGGTGGTTTAGAGGATGATGATGAAGCTCGGTGTGGGACTTATTTTTGCAGCGATCATCAGAATGATGATGTAAACTTAATGTAAACAGTCTCAGCTAGCTGTCATAGCGACATATATTTACAGGTTGTCTGTCTAACTGTTTAATATGTGATTGTACTAAGAATAACATAAAAAGGGGGATAAAGTAAAAATATATATATATATATATATATATTAGGCACATGGTCCATGCTAGTGTTTACTCGTATTTGAATCAGCTGACCTTTAAGAGTTGCATCAATCACTGCTGTCAGGTGAGGGAACGAAATCTGTGGCCACATCAATCTTCAGGTTTATACCTTTTAGCTACCAGCAAGGTGTACACACAAGATCAGTAAAACTTCCAAAAAATCTTCTCTCATACATTCACTTCAATACACATTTACAATGTATCTTTTGGTATTCACCACTGCTTCTTTATTACAAATTAATAAAATACTAAAATCAATGCCTCGGGCAAATTCAGAGTTTTGATTTTCTGGATGAAGCACCATAAGGTTTAAAAGATTGGAGGACTCATTGTAAGTGTAATATTAGCCAGATCGCTGCTTGTTGCCTCCATAGTTCATCATAAAAACACATCTTGTGACATGAAAAACTCATTATGACAGAACATATTTGTATAATTTACATTATGAGAGAAATGAATAAAACAGCAGAATTTTACAAACTTTAAAAATGATAATAAATATCACACTATTGAGAAAAGTAATGACTTGCTACCAGCCCTGCACTAATATATTACTGAAGGTATAAGGACACGATTTTCATGTACTATATTTCTTAAATCCATCATGAAAGATGGATCAGGAGCCAGTATTTTCACCAACATGTCCCAGTCACCCTAAATCTTCACAGAATCATGGTTTAGTAGCAATACAAATGAGACAAATGGGCGTGAACACCGTGCATGTTTGTATAAGTGATTAAATGACCCTGTCACTGTTCATAAGTACACCACTGTCTCCATTTGCAAGGCTACAATGCTCCATTTGTCCACTTGGTGGTGCTGGCACTCTATAAGCATGGTGGGTCTCAGCAGGGGGCTGCATTGGCCTCTTGTTATTATAGTGCAGCCGCACTGCGTTTCTTTTGGAAAAATATCAATAAAACATATGCATTAAGATCCAAACATGTGCTTTCATTCATTTAAAGCAAATCAGTGAAAAAGATCATTTTGCATATATGTGCAATTAACATGTGAACACCTGCATTTCTGCTTCATTTTGCTGTGAAAAGGTGTAGAGACACAAAGATAGAGCTAACATGATGTTAGTCTTCAATAATCTACAGTTTATAGAGCATATGTACCACAGGAGCCAAGATAAACAAAAACTGAACTCTTGACCCCTACTGTGAGGAGATCTGGTGCAGTTATGCTGTAGTACGCATTTTGTCGACACTGTTTGGGTCCGTTAGTCACTGCAGTGTAGGTTCACTGTAAATCAATACAATGTTGCTTTGAGTGATCACCTTTATCCTGTGCTGGGAGTGGTCTTTTCAGGATCAGCATACACAAAATCCATAGGACACAAGGGGTCAGTGATTAGTCTAAATTCAGTTTTATGCTGCTGTCAACAGATCTTGACCAAACACAGCACCTTAGAGTCTGGGAAATATCAGCCCGATGTCCCAGACAGAGCTCATCATCAAATGAGGAAACATCTTTATGAAGAATATATCCCTTTAATAGAGTTCAGACACTTGTAAAATCAATGCCAAGGCATCCAAACGTTTTGCACATTGTGCCCTAACACCTTTGTAACGCTTCATTATGTCCTTTCTCTTAATTTGTCACTCGTCTGTACGAATGTGTGCAGAAGTGTCTCATTTGGCTTGACAGACTGAATTTGTAATGCAACACAACACACCAGTGGAGAGTGAAATGGTTCTCCTGCAGAGTGCAGACAGACGGGAGGAATGGAAGTGGAAGGAAAAGGCCACGGGTGCGGTTCAGTCTCAAGCTTTTGAGTTAGACCCTCATTACTGATCAGTCTAATTGGCCTTTACTCTGGTGGAGAACCGAAGGACCTTTCTGTTTGAGTTGCAACTATATTTGAAGTTTATTGTAGACTTGTAATGAATAAAAGAAATTGCTACATCCACAGTTTCATACAGTAGTTTTAATCCTCAACATCTCTGTTGAACTGATGGCAAATATAGAAGTTTCCCATGGTATCAAAACTTCAATCTTAAAGTTAGACACAGACGGAAGTCATGGATGATGCTCGAAACCATCTGTTGAACTGTTTTTATCCAAAAGGATGTTGTGCAGAAAAAAAAAACACGAGGAAGATCATGGCCCTTCATGATGGCTTTCATTTCCTGTGGGGAGATGTATAGGAGGAAAAGAGAATAATTATGATCTGTATTGCTATGGACGGGATGGTTACTTGGGGTTTTTCATTTAAGCCTCAAAATGAACTGAGCACATATATGCAAAGGTGTGAGAATTTTTCACATCTGCTCCTTGAATGCCACCAGACTGGGAGTGAGACGATCTTTTTGTTGCAAAGACTAATGGTTAAATTCAGCTGCCATGTGTAAAGACAATCCCAGATGCAGGGATTCCTCCTCTGTAAAGGTCCCATCTGCCACTATGTAAAAAAAGGTGTGCAGCCTGGACAGGTCGCCAGCCAAATATTCTAATGAATTAATATATTTTTTCAATCATTTTGGACAAAGTTAAACTTTAATCTAACTTCACAACAGTTAAGAATAACGTATCACTTAATTTAAATTTAAATTGAAATTATGAGAAACAAACTCAGGAAAATTTTCCTTGCTGTGTGTTATGTCCACTACATTCAATACATGCTCTACTTCATCACACAGTATATGAACCTATCAGGTGTCCTCATCTATGTCAAATGTAAACTGTTATACTAGTCTTTTATCATCTTGTGCATTACTTAGTACTTTGTAGTACATATCAACACACTGATGAGTACTTTGGGAGCTTTTGTGGGGTTTAATATCCAAGAACAAAAGACGTAGCGACGTGTTACGAATACATTCCTTCCTTGCTTTTCAACTTGACTTTGCTTGTGGGTTAACTTGTGTATTTTTCTTCCCTCTGCATATAATTCGGTTTTGCTTCCTGTCAATGTTAAACAACAGTTTCAGTGACTGATTACCACACATCTGCTTTGTATAAGTTACATCTTTAAATGGTACCAGCTTCTTTCAGTTCAGTGTCAGACAGTCATTCTGTTTGGTGAGTGTAAATGTGTGTGTTTTTGTTGTCGAGTTGGGTTAAGTTCCTGCCTGTGTTTTAGGTGTCCATGTGTGGACACCTGGCCACAGCAGTAACTTTGGTTTCTAAGTGATAAAGGTTAACTTTGTTTCTCATTTGCATCTCAAGTTCACTGACAACAGAGTCGTAAAAAGGACTGGAGATGTAACCACTCCAGATTACAGCACCATGCCATCTACCTCTTGAGCCAAAGCTAACATATAACAGCACCAATTTTTACTAAATGTCATAATACTTTGAGCATTTAATGCCTCTAACACTGCTTCTGGCAGCTGTAGATTATTTAATAAGACAGAACAATAACTATAATTAAATGGAAGAATTTTGCAGAACCATTCATAGCAAAGTAAACATGAAATGATGTATTTCAAATACTGCTTTTGCATTCTTATGTGGCAGAAGTTGTGAGCTGGTATTACAGACTACTCATCTAAAGCAAATTAGAGGTGGCAGTTTAGAGGGAGGGAAATAAATCAGGGCAGAAGAAAATAAAAATGGACTTCCCCAACTAAACAAATTGCTTGATGTATAATAGTGACATTTCCTTGCAGATAGGTGTGTCTAGAAAGCAACAAACCAGACAGAGTCAGATCTGCACTGTTATAATAGCTGCTGATCACAGTGATGAACAGAACTGAACGGGGGAACAGTCGGTCAATGGAAAGAGGCAGATATCACTCTAAATAAATTAAATAAATAGAATAATAAAGCATTTTGTCACAAAAAAGCATGAAAGTGTAAAAGACACAGTAGTTTGAGGTAGTTTTTCTTTTTTTCTTTTTGGTAATTATCACAATGTCTTTTCTTAAAATTATTAATATAATTTTAAGATTTTCTCTGATATGGAGCTAATTCAGCATCCATCTTGTATCCTACCTGCACTGTAAGCTACCTGTTCTGGCGCTTCCAAGCCAGAAAAACAATCTTATTGTGACCCTTGTATCTCTTGTCATGTCCTACTTTCTTTTTCGTCTCTTCTTCCAAAAATTTTTTCTTCTTCTCTTCTTTGCTAAATCAACCAATTTGCATTCTCAATAGCTCGTGTGTTTGTATTTGCTTGCTAGTGTGTGATGTGGTGCGTAAAAGCAAAATTCAGCTGCAGTTTTCCAGAAGAAAACCTTGGGAATGTTGTTTTCCCTGCCTTGGGCTACTGCTGGACATCGCCAGCTCCAGAAAGGCATATAAAAGAGATGTGGTGCGATCAAAACTAGTCAGCAACATGAAGTTTTAAAGTCAGAAACTGATGTAATCTTTATGGTCCTGGAGAGGATCCACAAGCAGCACAAATGATTCTGGCAGGTAAAACAGTCTTTATTCAACAGGTTGTCAGGAATGAGGCAGGGTGAATACAGCCACATTCAAGCCCCTGCATCTCCCGTGTGCCAGGCAAGCAAGAAACCACTGGATCAACTGGGAATGGGAGCACACAAAGACAAACTCACTGCTGATGGTACTCCTCCTAGAAAGTGGCTCAGGTGAGGACTGGATGCAGATTCCAGAACGGGGACAAGACCAGCAAAGCAGGAGGAGGATCAGAGCAGATTGGGACAGTAATAAGCCTGCAGTTACGTCCAAATATGTTCTGTAAGGTCACAGTAAGCTGACCTGTGATCACCAAAATCAGTTGATGTCTTTAAGGTCTGTGTCAAACTGAATATCCTGCATTAATCAGATCCTACAATGATGTTGGGTAAACAAACCAAACACATCCAGTAAAAATATCCATAAAAATAAAATAAGATGTAGATGTAATGAAAACTACAGGGAGGAAGCTGATTAGAGACAGCGCTGCACATATGCTGATATCAACTTTTAAACGTATAAACATCTGACTTATGTAAGCGGCCTGAGCCAGAACACTGATCAGATGTCATAAAGCTGGATTAGTGACAGCAATTTTTCAAGTGATGCATGAAACAGTGCTTTAACATAAAGCTGATACACTTCTAAAAAAAAACCCATCCTTACTATAGATCATTACAGCACTTACAGCAACGCAGCACTGCCTCAGTCTCTGATAGGCATTTCAGCCACCAGAGTCAATCAAAGAGGGGCTATGGAGGAGAGCGCGTGGGTGGGAGGGCTGAGCCAGACAGCCAGAAGCAGAGTCAGAGAGAAAGAAAGACAGCCAAATGGATCGAGTAGAACAACAACAAGACAGAAGCAGCAACAGGACTGAAGGGATAACAGCTGACACTCACAGCCTGTCGAGAAGTGGAGAGCAGGCAGTTCCACAAAGCCAGAGCCTGAGCTATTGAAAGTGAAGGAGATGACGCACAGGGAGATGCAGCTCTGATGCTCAGGACAAACCCTCAATTCTCGCAGCTTAATGTAGAATTAGACAGTTGTCAAATAAGAGAGAGAAATGGATGGATGAATGGGTGAGAGATGTATATGAAGTAAGGATAAGGGTAAAAAAGGATGAATCCATGTATGTTTTCATTAAGAGAGATGAAACTTTTGCCATTCTAAGTTAAAGTCGTGAATTATGATTTCATTAAAAACAGATAAACAGAGATTCTTTAGCTGAAGGGAAAAGAAAGTTCACACCAGCAAAAGCCTCCTGTGATCACAATAATACAGAGCTCAACTTTGCCGAATCTAATTCGTAGTGCTGGAATACAGCGATGGAAGCTGAGTGACAGATATCCACAAACCCACACACTCGTTTCTCATTGAGGCAGCTGTTAATAGATCCTCTCAGTTGTCAGTAAAAACAGAGGAGAAGACATGTATTCCTCATCACACAGGCATAATATATACACGCAGCAGGGCGCTGTTTTCATAATCTAACAAAGGAAGCATACAGTTCTTCTCAACTCGTGGAGTCATACGGAGACAAAACTTTTCTGTGGCAGGAAAGACATAATGATGACACCAACACACATGTGGTCTCTTTCTAAAACACCCACCCTCACATCTGTCTTCACTTCACTTCAGCTTTATTAATACAAGGGGTGCAAAATATTCACAAAGGAGCAAAACACTATGATCATCCAACAACATACACCTGGTGTTTGTTGTCACGAGAAGGAAAAAAAAGGCGAGAATGTCACAGCTGTGCAGCTCATACAGCCCGAGGTGCTGTCCCATTTCTAAACCAAGTGACCAAGGATCACTGGATGACTGGTGAAACACGCAGAACAGATTTGGATGAGACAAAACAAACAACGGCATTACAGAGTACAGATTTCAGCGAGCGCGTTGCCAAAAAATAAACATATCTTCAAAGAATAGTAGCAGAAGATGTAAAACACCTGCTAGCAAGGTTAGCACAGGTATTCTTTCGGCTATGTCTGACATTGACGTGTCAACAAAAGAGATAGTAGCCATTAAACCAAGAAGACAACACGGTGTGCAAACAAAGTGCCAGACAAAGACACTCTGACCACATACACGTTGATAGAAAAACATGTAATTCCCTAAGCTACATAGTTAGCTAGCTTCTTCCCCCTTAAAAAAATCAGCTGTAGAGAAAAGACAGAGCCTAAATTTCTGGAGTCACAAAGTTGGAGACAGAGAAATTAGATTTAATTTCGTTGGTTAGTTAGTTCCAGGAGATGCAACACGTCTTTTGACCTGAATAAACCCAACCCCAAACCGTGCTAAGCTGTTAGCAATTATCAGGAAAAAGCTAAGTGGTTAGAACAGGTTAGAAACCTTGATGCTTGTTTATCGGAAAGGAAGTTGTTTTACTCACAGATATTTATAGTAATAAACAAAACTTATTGTTTTAACAAAATACCTAATTCAAAGCTAAAAATTACCTACAGGATACCTGCTTCATATATTCAACTTTCTTCAAACTGAAAATAGCAAATAAGTCCCACAAGTCCCATGTTCACCCTGCCAAAGTTTGATCACATGGATGCAGTTGCAGTTCTTTGCTTTTCTTTCCCCAGTAAATTTAAAAAAAGCTGACAAAGAACAAAGTCAATGTTTTTTTTTAAATTTGGTCCCAACAGAGAGCTTAGAGGAGGTTGAGTGAGGTCAAAGAAAGGTGTTGAGGAAGAAAGAAGAAAGGAACTAAGAGGAAGCAGCTAATAGTTTGGAGGATCTAGGAATAAAAAATTTATGGGATAAAATAAGGTCCCCTCAGTCCATCCATCAGCATTGCTGCAGTGGAAATGAGTCTCTGCTCTAGTCGAGTCTGCACCTCCACCGTGCTGCAGTCATCTTTATGCTCTATTCATGCATTTTTGTTTTGTATCAAATTTTCCATGTTTTAGGATTTTTCCTGTTAGGAGATATTAGGTTTTATCTCCACAGCTCACAGTCTTTTGTCAAAAGTGATCTTACTTTACCGTCTTACAGATTCATTACTAGACTTTCCCACAGCTCTCCCCCTATGCCTCGGTCTGCGCCCAGAGCTGGTATCATAGTACATCCCAGAACACTAACCACATCTGCAGACAGTCCTCCATTCGCACATCCTTTCTTGTTGTTGTCTTTTCACCTTCCCCCTAGCCTCCCTTCACCTATTTGTCTTTTTGCTCTGTCTTGTTTGTTCTCACACCTAACATGCTGACCTTTCTGTCAGGCCGGGCTCTTGTGTTAATCTTTCCTTGTCTTATAAATGTCTCTGCAAAGGTTCAATACATTTACAAGCAAATACTAACAAATATATCAGCCCTGTGTTTTATGTGCTGGTATTAATCATAATTAATAAATTATCGGTTGTCTGCTACTTCTCAGCAAACTTCATGAAGGCTTCATGTGATGCTTTATCCAACTTAAGATATTTAAAGTGACACAAGGACACACTTCTGATGATGATGTGGGATTTATAACACCATGACATGTTTTTCTTTTCACTGCAATTCAAAACAGAATAATGTCTTTCACTACAAAGAAAAATTATATATATAATCTTTTAGTTATGATAGTTTTGCATAAAATATGATGAGTCATAGTTTACCTTTTTTAAACTTATGACCAACTTGCCTAAGCATCCATTTTAATTCAAACTCGTATGTCCTTTTATGAAAGAACAATTCTTCTGTTGCTCATAAGTGTTGAAGTCAACTTAATGCCATACAGTTCACACAAGTAGAAAAGAAAGTAAACACAAAAAGCTCCGTAGCATTGATTCTGGGCTGTCTGAGTAAATCAGATTACCTTTGGATTGGTGCTTCCAACATTCCCCATTAAAACTGCTAAAATTGAGCAAATACATGCACAAAGTCTATTAAGCTAAGCTAGACAACACAGCTGCACCACCATTCACAGCGCTTTGCTTGCACCGTATAAACCAAGACTGCATTGAAAAACTGAAGAGAACTGAACAGTTGCCTGGTGAAGCGTTGCCATTTCACTAAACTCATCTTGCAGACTGCGAACCCCACAATCAGGTGGGTGTCAAGAGTCAAGATGAATTTCCTGGGAAGTCCACAAAGGCTGTGTGGCTGCAACCTGCAGCTGGATGATTTAAATGTGGGTGGAGTTGGATGGTCTCCTCCTGGGAAGACTGATGACTGCATTGAAAGTTTTGTGTTTGTGAATAATCTATGTCGCTGTAGAATGAATGACTCCAAATTATTCTGACATGGCCCTATAATCCTCTGAAGAGTGGTGGGCAGGAACAAGAGCATTTTGACACCTTTCAGTGTTTCAGATCAACAAATAGTTCGAACCTCCGCTTATACTTGCAGATCAGCAGTTAATTTACACAGGAGTATTCAGTTTCCATTTAGTTTTCCACTCACCATTTATTTTGGCTTGGATTCTGTTTAATAAATAATATTACATGTGTTATTGATAATCTCAAGCTGTGTCTTAAGAACCAGAACCTGGAACAACAGCAGGCTGAAAGGTTCAAAAGTGTAGTAATATTTCATGTTTATCATTTCAAATCCTTTACTTTGTTCTGGATTCATTCTTCAAAATATGCAGGACCCACATTGTCCTCTTATCTGCAACCTTATTCTCCTAATATACTTAAGCATCTAGGTCTTGGTAGGCACTCTCTCACATAATTCTATTTAAGTTTATACAATAATGGATGGGTAAATGGACGAACAAAGAAACAGAGTTTTATTGATTACTGGCAAATCTGAACCAACAGACGTTTTTGCTGTTAGACGTCACTCTGAAATGCTGCAGTCACAATCTATAACAGCGGCAACTCAATTGTCCCTGAATGTCACACTGTGGCCACACTGTGAACTGGCAGCTGAATGAAGCCAGAGCGATGAAGCTGAAGACAGAGAGGAAGTGAAAGGTCAGAGAGACCAAAAGAGGAAGAAACCGTCTGTACAGCACACACTGGGAAGAAATCGACCAGAGAAAAGAAATGAGGGGGAGTTGTGGAGGATATCTTGTGGAGACGAAGGACAATTTAAAGGGAGTGACAAAATTGAAAAATAGTGAGGTTACTTACTGGCACATTGTCCTTTGTGTGGAGACTTTTTCATAGAGCATCACATCTCTAAAGCCCTCCATCTCAGAGGGAATAATTCACTAAATAAGATCACTTCTTACTTAGTCTTATAAAGACAAATCACAAGGGATTATTAGAAATCACAGTGTTTTTTTTTTTACACAAGAGGAAGTAATAAAATACATCCACCATATGCACACATGAACAAAGTTAGTCTTTTAGCCAAAGAAAAACAGAAGTCATTTAGTATGCGAAACCACTGTAAACTTTCTTTGTAGCTCTGCCCAACCCTCCTCATCTGACATCTTATCTGATATCCAGTCAAAATAAATTACTTCAAATATAAATAGCCTTCCTCATAGATAACCATAATGCACTTCGCTGCAGTGTCTCAGCTGATAACAGTTCCAGATAATCTGGTTTTCATTACAAAAAGCCTGGACTGGGGCTTGTGTTCTCATGTCGGGCAGCATGTTTCCAATACAATGACCACTTTCCAAAACCTGGTCATGCTTCAGGCTCAGCTGCTCTTAAGAGGCAAAGTGGAAAGTGTAGTGGAAAGCCACAGGAGGTTGATGGACACGGAAGACAACATGGGTGACTGCCTAAAGTGCAAGATTATGTCAACGGATTGAAGCAGCATACGTCTCCAGTCCCTCCTCAGAGCACTCTGTATTTTTAATTTTTTCTCCCCTTTGGTTGCTTGTCACTCACTCGAGCACCACACACACCGTTTGGTAACATCAAGCTAAACCAAACGAACATTCGCAAACTGAAATTTTAGTTATATTCTATGGCTAAAGAGAAAAGGGATGGTTAAAGAAAAAAGCTTTACTCGGGTGTTACAGTCTCTTCACCCAGCACTCCTCACATATACCCCAACTTAAATGACTAATTCATTCATTCCTTAGCTGGGGACATCAAGCTACCATGGCTTTCATTTTTAAGTAGCTTTTATGTATACTTTCCCTGCATTACTTTGGGTAAATAATGCAAATATGTGTGTTGGAAACACCTGAAAAACTAAGTTTAGCAACTTCACACCACAAGTGCTAAAAATGGGAAATCTATTTATTATCATAAGTTACAGATGCAAGTCGGCTGCATCTTTATTGTATTAATAAATTAATCTGGAATAACATTTGTACAACAAAAGAAATGTAAAGTAAAGGTAAAAAACAAACAAATAGGTGTTTAGACTGTACACCCAACAAGCAAGCAGATAAAATAATTTTTTATTATCATTAGGTTTAGCTCTGAGGGCTACAGCAGAGAGCGTTAAAGTTAAATTTGTCTTGGAAAAAACACTGACTAACACCGGATTCAGCTTAAATGGATCCAACAGCTTGCTGGAACAACACTGAATCATCTGTTTGAATCAAGTGTGTTGAAGCAGAGAAAGTCCAAAACAGTGGGCTCCATCAACATAACAGTTAACCTTTCGAATTATTTAGCTTCTGACTCACTCACACACCCCAACTTCCCCGTAGATACCACAGCTCTGGTTGGATGGAGTCTTACATCACACTTTGGTTTCAGGTTACCGCAGGCTGAAAACTACATAACACACACGTCACAAATAATGCAGTGGCCAAAGACAGAAAAACAGACCCAAGAAATCACTATGGGAGGAGATAACTTATATGAGCAAGACTCAGAATAAGAATAAACAGACAGGATTTTACTTAATGTTAGTTTGCTCTTTAGATGAGCTGTCATGTCTGATCTCCTGCTTTGGCAGTAAAATAGCTAACGTGCTGGTTTAAAGTAATAAAGAAGTACAATCACAAGTATTTCTCCCTCTACTCGTAGGACTGTGGGGACTGAAATTTGTTAATATGTTCCATATTTTTCAAATCAATTATTTTAATTTATGATTTTCTTGTGAGTTTTGCTCTTTTATTTTATTCTTCTTTACAACATCTGTAAGGGTTTGGATGTTTTTATGTAAAGCACTTTGAATTGTCCTGTACATGAAATGTGCTATACAAATAAGCTTTGCAATACAAAGTGCCTTACAAAATAAACATAATATACCTACACACAAACACCCCCACCCCACCCCCAACTCATCTTTTTTTGCACAAACATAATAGCTCTAGCATATAATTTCTGTATTTTTAAACAAAAACATAAATGGAAAAAATGTAAGTAGTAATAAAAATGGGAAGATAAACAGCTGGCTTAACACTGAAGTGAGGAAATAATATCTTTGGGATCCTTCCACACCAGGAGCCCCATCACCATGGAAACCTACTCAAAGCAGGGGAGTGCAGAATCCTACCATTCGCTCTGAGCAGGACAATCTCCACACCATTAACCCCCCTTTTCATTTTAATAGTTGATCCATATTATTCATTAGAGAATGGAATGTTAATTATAACCTTGTTAATGGGCCTGCCTCATGGAAGGAGCTTCTGTTCAGAAACAAACTTTTGGTTAGTTTTCAATAAACTTAAATACATAGTCCTTGTAAGTTTTTAGGTTTAAAAAAGTTTTTCTATCTTTAAATATGTGAATTAAAGTAAATATATAACCATTTAGCTGACTGGATTTATCTTGGATGCTTCAGAAATGGTTGAATATGATGGTTAAAGAAGCACTGAATGGTTCTGCAACTGATTCTTCTGAGGAGGTCTAAAGAACAGGGGAGTATCCCTAAATTGGCTTTATGCACAGCTCCACTACTTCCTGAACTTAGACCAACTGTCATGTTTCTTGTCTTTCATTACTGGGTGAACTGATTAATCCAGGTGTGTCTGACCTCAGTAACCACAACGGCAATGGTCAGACACACCTGGATTTATCAGTTCATCCAATAATGAAAGACATAAAACAAAAGAGTTGGTCTAAGTTCAGGAAGTAGTGGAGCTGTGCATAAAGTCAATTATTTGGAGTTGGACAATCAGGAGTGTTGGAACATACCAGTAGGTATGTTGAGATCCTTACAAGGTTCTACTGAATAGGGTTACAGCTGGCGGGAGAACAGGTGATGAAGAGCTGGATGATTAACAGAGCTCAGTACTTTAATACATTTGGACGATTTCTCGATACAACCAGAGAAAACCAGCTCCGCCCGGAATCCTCTTCGCTCTAAAAGACCCGGAAAGGCTCAAGATGAGCAAAATCAAACACCATATATGCGTGGCAAGATGTAAAGAAAAACATTAACCATGTATATTAACTCTATTCAACTTTTTTGTATAGCATCACTTGACAAGAACATCATTTCAGGGCACCGTACAGATACATCAGTTCCAGGCAATTGATAATAAATAGCATAGTTAAGGAAAATCAACCGATTGCACCGAATCCTGAATTAAATCCAACCCTCCATCCTGAGCATGCACGATATGACAAATCTCCCAGTTGAACCCGACTCAGGGAGGTCGACCATCTCCCTGGACTGGTTAGGGTGGAAGGGACAATACATTACTGCTGAGATTGTATAAAAAAAGGGAAAAGAGTCTGGAAAAAAGCTACAAATTTTGAGTCTCTTTTCTGAAGCTGCACTGTTTTACATAATACGTTAAGAACGTACACCTGAGTGTTATGTTCAATTCCCATCAGATAACATGTAAACACTAACTACTGCTCAGTTATATGATGTAGGACTGAATGTCAATTAAATTCTTTCCCCATTTCAATAAAAATAGATACGCTGTATAAAGAGACAAGCCAGACCTTTTTGTTCACAGTTCAGATTAAAACATCCTCATTTGACATCTCTTCTTTTTCATGCTTGTTTTCTCTGACAGACAGAAAAAGAATAAACATGCTGATATATCTTCAACTGAAAAGGTTGCATCACTGTTTTTTTTTTTTTTTTTTTGTAAATTTACATTTACTCCAGTGTGTCTTTGGACCAAAAGTGGAAAGCAATGAAAGAACTTTACTTCCCCCTCCAACACACACATACCATGCATTTCTGTGTTGATTTATGTAATATCTAACAGCATAACTAATATTCTAATCTAAGTTGTCTTCATGATGCTACAAATCTTTTAATTGTTATGAGAGCTTTTTAATGTTCTTTCCAAATCACCCCACTGCTCCTCACTGCTATCTCCATGCTTTTTATTTCTTTTCCCCTTTTAGCTTTACTGCTCCACTGTGATCATCAAGAAGAAAGGTAAGCTTATTGACTCAGAAGGGAAACATTTCACTTGTATGTACAGGAACTTCCTTATACATTATACCACTTTAGGAAATTGTTTTCCACAAATCACGTCTTCTTTTGTACACAGCCTTTAATTAAAAGAGGAGCTTAATGGTATTGCTGTGAATGCATGACTTCTTTACTGTGACCTGTGACTTCTGTACAGTTCTAATAGCATTATTGTGTTTGTATTTTCTCTTCATATACATTATGAACCTTGTTAAAGTTGATGCTGTTCAAGTACATATAAATCAAGTTACATTCTAACTTTCAAGTTCTTACACTTTTTATGCATTTAAAACTATTTAATATGGAACACTGCCCTCTTCCTTAAAGATAGTGAAGCCATCTTGCATATCTTCATGCAGCAGATATGGACTATAATTACTTTGAATATGTGACCTCTAGTGGTTGTGAAAACTGAACGCATAGCGTAAAATTCCCATATATGATGATAATCACTGTTTCAGAGATGTAATAAACATTATTCTTTTCTAACCAAAACTAATTGATGATTCAGCCTACAGCGCACAGGTGAACTTAGTTACGATTAATGGGAAGAAAAGTAACCAACTAAACCACTTTCTAAGATTTATCCACGTAAATGAAACAGTCTTGGTTTTTAGGAGAGAAATAAGGGAAAAAACAACTTTAATTATAGAGTACATTCATTAAGAATGTGTGATATGAAATTTGGAATAGCATCTGGAAAACCTTGCTTTGTGGATTTGTTTATAATATTATGACAGCGGGAAGATGTGTTCAACTCTCTTCAAGGGGAGGGAGACGTGGTCTCCATAGTTGATCGACCAAATGATGGCGCTGATGCGTTTCATTAAGATGTTTTATTGTGAAGCCCAAGCAGCAACTTCCATTGGGAAAAAGCAAAACCAATACTAAAATAGCAAAAGTTGCAGTTCCTCCCTCATCCACTACGGGCTTCAAAACGGAGCAAACTCTATAGAGTCCCATGTTAACAAAACAAACAAAAAAAAAGCAAAAACAACTTCACAGCAGAAATAAACATGTTTACAGCCTGTTACAAAAAAAATATTTCAGGTTTATTTGGTCAATGCGATAACTTAGCATGTCGCATTTTCATGTAAGCATATAGCAACCTGTAAAACTGTATCCATGGTGGTCATCAAACCATGATCATTTCTTAAGCTCTAGCTAAGTGTCAGGTACTACTGAGAGAAGGTTTTTCTCTAAAGTCAAGCAAAAAATGAGAAGTAAACAAACACTTTGCGTTATCATTCCAGTAACAGAACATATATTGATTGTGATCTAATCCTGCAAAGAGCCTTGTTCATGGTGAAATACAAGTACAGACTTTCTGGCTTGTTAAATAATTCATGTTATAAAGACATCAGCTCTTCGCTGGATATGATGGGTGGCACTTTACATGACAGCTACAATGCATATGTAAGGGTCTGAAAAATGTTTTAAAAAAAGACATTTTACAGAGCTCTATTTTATTAAATAAACTCAGTTAAAAATACTGCCCAATGGCTTTTTGGAGCCAACTATTAAAACTTAACTCTACTCATCCCCACCTGTGACTTATAAATTGGTGGGCGTCAGGGTTTACTCTGCTCACTGAAGTATTCCTGTTTAATCTTTGTTGCTTTAAAACACTCTCCATCTCCTCTCTGTCAAGTCCAAATGGCTCTGTCTCCTTGTATCTAGCCTTCAATTTCCTTTCCTTATTCATCCCTTCATCCTGCACTGCTGCTGTCGCTTTCATGGCTGGCTTTTGGCCTCTGCTCAAGTGGGCTCTTTGCCCTGGTGGAGACCAGGATAGCCTGCATCACTGCCTCGATCAGTGTGGGAGGGAAGGGGAGGGTTGAGGAACTTGATCTTTGGAAACTCTGTATGAACATAAAAGGACAGAAAGCCAGCAGATAGATGATGACAAGGTACAGTTTTTTCATGGTAACAGAACAGTCAGACATTTAATGTATAAAAACTCTGATGGATGGTCTTTACATTTTGTCTGCTTTGACCTCTGAAAAGGACATCTACTTGCCTGCAACAATAACTCAGGGAAGTCATTTTCCCATTCACAATTGGATCTGTAAGACTTATCTTTTGAAATACTGAAAAGATTCCTTACAGAGATCTGACAAAAACTCACAAACTTGGTCAGCCTAGTGTTGCATCAATGTCACACCTCATTATTTTATTGACTTTTCTGCCAGAATATGACTTTTTTTCCCTATGAGTGATCAGGCTGCCTTTACGGCAGCATGTGTGGAGTACAGTCTTGTTCTGTGAAACTGTTCATGAGTCACAAGACTGATTGGAAGTAAAATAGCTTAACCCACATCAATACAAACAGATGGAGAGGCAGTCAAGTCATTTGCTCTAAATAAGTGTCATTTTGGTAATAGTCTAAAAATTGTAAACACTGTAAACCTTGTTAACATGTTTTATACACAAATAACACAGGTGCTCATCACATTACATTGGTATGGGACTTAGGAGGTTGTTTTCACACTGGGCTTGCACAGATGAATGGAACCATTCCCTCCTAGCTTATGATGGCACTGCATCAACAATTACTGAAAGATAAGACAAGATAAACGATTCATGAGGAAACTAATTTATCTACTGGTTAATACAGGACAACATCTGCTTAGTTGTAGTCTTCTTCCCATGTTTGGTTCACTTGAAGTAAAGTCAGACTTTGTTTTTAGACATACCAGCCTCCAAACATGCAATGATGGCAACACTACCTCTGTAAGCAACTCACAGGCAACGCCGCCTTAGAGCAGCTTAAAGGCTCTGGAAAGGAAGCACTTGGGACTTTTACCCAGAACATTTACAGACTGGGGACAAAAACTTGGCCCTGGTAGTTCCTCCTCGGCCCAGTCACTGGATTGGTACAGAATATCATTAGGCAAGTTAGAATCTTCTAAATCTTATCAAGTAATCACCTCATATGAACCCAGTGACATTGAAACATTAATATAATCCAACAAAATTTTGGCCTAATCTGGAATCTGCTGCACACATTTGAATACTTCAGTGGAGTGCTTTACATGTAAAAGTAACCAATTTAAAAGGGAAAAAGGCCTATGCCGTCGGAAGCGATGGCTAGGGTTATATCCCTGAACGCCCCCAATCCTCCAATTTCACAATCCTCAAATAGACAATACAATAATACAAATACGCACATGTTCAATCACAAAAGGCATCTTTCCACACGGCCCTAGTCCACCAGGCCTTACACCATGTCTCCTGATTTGCGCCGTGAGTTTATTACTCATTACAAGCCATAACCCAAGAAGCAGGTAAAAGGCTGCTTCACCTTCTTCCATATTGTCTATGTCTTCTTCTGTGGTATCTCTGCAAACATTTTTTAAAGAAAAAAATGTTTATTATACAAATTTATTATACAATAGCCTACATTAAATATTGGCGAACGTGTTTTTTTGTTGTGTTGTGTCGCTATCAGATGACATGGGTAACTTTCTAGAAAAAAAATGCGCCGGGGGAGTTCCCACAATAGAGCGTCTGGACTTAGACTGGATTTGCAATGGAAAAGAATTCCAGTAGAATAGAGCGCTCCCAGGCCGGTGGAGTACGGCGGTCTAAGTGATAATGGAAAACCCCCTAAAGTTCCCCCTGGTGTGGAAACTTTAAATCAGCTTGGTATGACATCAGGACAGGATGCATCCTGAGGCCATGACCTTTCATTTGCACTTGATTTGAGGTCAATGAGAAAAATAGTTCCAGAGATATAGCCAAAAATATGTCCATCCATTTTCTACTGCGTATTCCTGAACGGGGTCGCGTGGGGGCTGGAGGCAATCCTAGCGGACATTGGGCGAGAGGCAGGGTACACCCTGGACAGGTCGCCAGTCTATCACAGGGCCAGCACACACAGACAAACAACCATGCACACACACACTCACTCCTAAGGGCAATTTAGAGTCCCCAATCAGCCTATCCCAAAGGTCCATGTCTTTGGACTGTGGGAGGAAGCCAGAGAACCCGGAGAGAACCCATGCTAACACAGGGAGAACATGCAAACTCCACTGAGATATGTTTTTTTTGTGAATATAGTGCAAGGAAATCATAAATTCTAAAATGCTGAAATTCGATGCAGGTCGTCCCCTTGGTGTTGTGGCGCAGGTAGGTGGTGGACCCAAACACAGGTGAGGAGGAGAAGCAGGAGGCAGCCAGGATGCAGGTTAACTGGGTTTATTGAACAACACTGAAACACTGAAACTGTGACTGACCGACTAACTTCATTTAATGATCCCGCAACTAAACAGACCACACCAAGTGACTTAAATACATAGGAAACAAATGAGGGACAGGTGAAAACAATTACCAAAATCAACCCCAGGTGAAACTAATTGATATAAAGCAAAAACAGAAAACAGGGCAAAACAGGAAAAACTACAAAATAAAACAGGAAACCAAACCAACAAAACCCATCAACCCTAACACTTGGGGACCTAAACAGGTGCACAGAGTATCACATTCCAATTGTGAAAACTGTTTTGAGTTATTGTGCTCACACAACGGATATCCGGTGGCGGTCATTGACTAGGCAGTTGTGATGAAACTATTATATCCCAGACACTCTGCGTTCGGGGATATAATTAAAGGTGTACTTACAAAAATATGTAGAACACACAACCTGACAAAGTTTTGAGTTGAATGTTTTTCTTTCCACAGCAGAAATAAACCAACTCACCTATCTGCTGGTATAATACATAGGGAAGTTTGTATTGGCTGGTCCTGATATCAGTCTGACCTCAGTTTTGCCACCAGCAGTAGTAGAGACCTAAATTTGATAGGTCAATTTCACAAATACCAAACATTTTGATTCAGATACAAATACTGTTGATGTGGAAACAGCTTCAAGGCGACCTTGTGTAACTGGATTCTGGAAATCCCCGGTGACATGCGTCACTATGTAGATGTGGAGTAAAACACCTCTTCAGTTATCACCCTGCGCACTGTCTTTTCTCAGGGTGATCCTGAGTTTGTTACTCTTCACACTGAAGACATGTGAGGTTGCTAGGTTCCCTGCTAACCACATTGTAAAGTATAGATGATGCTACAGCTGAGGGTCTGATTCAGAATGAGGATGATGGTGCCTAGAAAGAACGGGTGCTGGATCTGGCGTACTGGTGCAGGAGGAACAATCTTTTCCTGAATGTTGACAAAGTCAAAGAACTCATTGTTGACTGTCAGGACAAGACCACCCTGCCACTCCCCACTGATGTGCACAAAGTTCCTGATGGTGGAGATAACAATCTATCACAATACCAATGTCTCTGATCACGCAAGCATTGTAGAGTTTACTTACCAACCACGTGTCTATAAAACGTGGCAGCAGTCAAGCTGCAGACTGGAAAAATCCCTAGTTCGGTTCAATTCAATTCAAATTTAATTTAAAAGCACTTTTTATTCCACAGTCAGTCATTTAATGGAAACTTTGAGACGTTTTATATATAAAAAGAGTGTAGTGGTGACGGCAGAGAAGATAACCGAGACTTCTCTTCCGTTCACCAAGGACTCAGATGCCAAACGTTGTCTGGCGAGAGGTTAAAACAACATCAAAGACTGTACACATCCATGTCATTGACAGGTCTCTGTGCTTGCCTCTGGCATGAGGTTCCGCAGCCTGAGGTGCAGAACAGCCATGTTCATACCTCAGGCCATAAGAACTTTTGAAATGCAGTCTGTTGTCAAGCATGATGATCAGCAGTGGAAAAGTGTTATTGCAGTAACTCAATACAGTATTCTTGTGAACCTCTACTATGTTACAGATCTGCATGTTTTTATTCCTAGGTTTTTATTTTTTTTTTAAAAATTGTACTTTTATTCATTCTGCTATATTCTTGTTTAAGTATGTGTTTGTTTATATGCTGCTATAAAACCCTTTTGGATTAAATTTTGTATGCATGTGTGGTGTGAATGTTAATAGTAAAGATATCTAAATATGGGAATGAAAAAACTAAAAATATTGTTTGACTGGAATAAATTATCATTAAATTTGAATAAGACCAAGTTCATTTGGTTTGACAAATGTGTAGTGAACAAAAAGGTGTGAACAGAAATAGATGGGGATGAAATGGAGAGGGTGCATGGCAACACATTGGGAGAGGATGACAAGGTGAGTTGCAATCCACACATTAAACAGTCCATGGTTTCAAGAAGCAGTGCATTCATACACAAAGCAAAATAATTACGGGCTTCACTTCAAACCGTTCACTGGTTTTCTCACATTGATTTTATTGTTCTGAGATTTAGAGAAATACTTTTAAAACTTAATTACAGTCAGTTATCCTGGAGAGAAGAGCGATAAGGACTATTCACAGGGTCAGCTATTTTTAACAGTTTAAATAACTCAAATTTACTGAAATTGTATCTTATCAAACAGCAGTCATCAGGAAATTATAACATAATATAAACCCTGAATTCTAACCATAAAAACAACAACAAAAGGTTTCCGTATATGTTACATGTTAAACCACGAAGCAGTTTGAGGGAGGTGATCAAGGAGAGTCCAAATATCCACCAGTTAAAAAAATACACAAATGTGTCAGCTTTGTGGCAATCACTGTATTTCTGTATTTGTCAATGAGCGTTCTGCAACTGTCAACAGGTATTTTGGCCCACTCCTCATGAGCAAACTGCTCCAGTTGTCTCAGGTTTGATAGGTGTCTTCTCCAAATGGCATGTTTCAGCTCCTTCCACAGATGTTCAATGGGATTCAGATCTGGGCTCATGGAAGGC
>JBAMHX010000006.1:4733719-4748761 GCA_037177515.1 Pseudomugil tenellus | reverse complement strand
GAAAAAACTACTCACGTCTCTGTGTCTTCTATTTTTGCAGATATCTTATAATGTTTTAGGGTTTTAACCCTGACAAATATTAATGAACCTTTAGTGTTTTAGTGTATTTTAAATAAATATTTGCTATTAGTATGTTTCTGAAAGGTTTCTGCTACAAACTAATCTGTATTTGCAAACAGCAAACATTCGAAATGTTCATAATGTTAAAGGGCTCTCTTCAAATTTTTATTAAGCTGGAGACTTCAGCAGACTTCTTGCACTGATTAAGAAACATTTCTATGATGTTGATGATTGAAATTTAATTAGATAAAATTGCTTTCATGTTTGGACAGCATTGATGTGAACCAACAGGAATATTTTGGATGAAAACAATTTTGCATTAGCTTTTGCTTAATTTCTTATCCGCTCCGATTTACATGTTATTATGTCAATAAAACTTCAAAACGGCACTTGTCTTCCATGGTCACCTGAGAGCCATTTTACACCCCTATCAATGTCAAAATGAAACTCACACTCCTTGCAGTACTGTTTACTTTATTGGCCTAATTATCCAGCAGCCCTGCTGGAAAATTCCTGGTGGGCCCCATGGCCAGTACATTACTCCAACATCACCACATTTGTTCCTAGTTGACGATTTGGGAAATGAACAAATAAAAACAGATAAATAAAATGAAGTCAGGGAGACACTCAGAGCAGTTAAATCTGCTGTGAGGAAAGAAATGGTGCCATGAGAGAAGCGTGACTCAAGTATTTATTAAAAATACAATTTACCATGAATAATAGGTGGTGGAAAAAGTCTAAAAATGATTCTTAAAAATGCTTAAAAAGATTTTAATTTCACTTCATGTGCTGAAAACTTTTTCTAAAACTTTAAAAAGTAGGTTTTATGAGTTTATAGAATTGATCATATGCAGCCACACAAACTATTTAAAGTCATCTGTTGGGATTTTGTTCTTGTTAAAGAGCAAATTTATGCTTTTTGACTCATGAATGAATTCAGTAAAGATGAAAACTGAACAAAAGTTTGGATTAATTTTACTGTTAGGTCATTCGTGGCAATCTCCTGAGCTGAATTAGATCTTAGATTTATACTTACTGCATATCTGCAGCTTTAGTCACTGACAGTAAGGCTTGTACTGCAGAACACATAACCTCTCTGCTGTCCCGCCCCGTCCCCCTACTGTAACATTGTTGTTACAGTTCATAAGCTTGAAATAATCTGCTCTGACTTCAGACACAGCCGCCTTTCTTTTAAGCCATGCAGCACACCACCGTTATAATATGCTGCAGAAACCCCGGAGACGCAGACGTAGCGCAGTTACATTAGCCCAGTTACTTCAGAATCAATTTATCACCATTTCCAGCACCATGGAGAGGGCTCTGCACTGCAACATGGAAAACTGAAGAGCTCGTGTGTTTGGGAAGATAATGATGAACATATGTTAGGAAACAGGACTGCAGAAACCTAATTAACTGGTTTGTATCAGGCTGTCCAAAGTCCCAAAATGGATTCTAACTGCCCATTCTTAAATATTAATAAACATGTTTGCCAAAGTGTAATCATTGCAAAAAAGCTTATTAAATTGTGCAAATGAAAAAATGAGAAGAATAAAAGTAAAAAAAAAAAAAAAAGAGCTGTTTTGTAACATCGCAGTAGCCAAAGTTAAATCAAACATTGTGGAATAGAGCTACAAACCCCTAATGTGAAATGAGGTCTGGTCGAGAAGCTTGCAAATGCAATTAAACTCAGGTCATGTTTAATGGGCATGAAAATGAAAGCCTCCTGATGTGGAAAGCTAAATAAAGCTCTCTGTTCCTGTTCAGCTATGTTCAGGTTGCTGCTTCCATTCCAGACAGCAATCCCCCCCCCCCCTCCCCCCTCCTCTCTCTCTCATTTAAAGGCTGCTTCTCTCACAGGTTTCCTAGTTTTGAGGCTCTGGTGGGCTTGATTCATTTCAAAGGGCTCTTGAAGACTAATCTGGTCAGAAGGGACAGATGAGATGCTCTAGTCCTGTCGAGCTGGGGAATAGCAGAACTGCATGCTGGTAAAAAGCTTTGCACATCATCTCTGCAGGTAAAGATGAGCCTGTCCCATACTGTACAGTTAGAGTCGGTGAGTTAGGCTGGTTAATTGGTGGAGTGGTGCTCACTGAGCTCTGGCTATGTGATCCAGATCCCGCTAGCGGCTGGTGGTCAGAGGTTCAGGACGCCTCGTCACCCAGAGAATGGTGATTAGCCCTGGGTAATGGTGCCTGCCAGCCCAATTAGAGGCATAATGTGTGACCATTAGCCTGTGCCACTAATTACAACCAGGCCGTGCCTCTGTGTGTCTAAGAGAGCGCGCGTATCTGAAATGGACAGAAGCAAAGAGATGCTTCGTGAGAAAGAAAGCACACATGTGCATGTGTAAGAGGAGAAGATTGTGATGAGAAAAAATGGTGCTCCATCTGTGTGTTGCAGACAATTGACCCATTCTGCTACAGTATCCACCCCGTCATTTCCAATTACAGTGAGCTTCAGGTCTCTGCTACATCACCACCTAGCTTGCTAGACCTCGCTTGCTCAGCACCAAGCGTCAGTCTGCTATTAACACGTTGATTCATGGTAAGACACGAGCCCCCCCCCCCTCCCCCCGTTCTCAACATAATATTGAGGAGCTTCTGAAAGCTACTGTAGGGAATAATTACATGGGCTAAAGGATGTAAAACCTTTTCTATATATCCATTTAATCTCTTTTTTACATAATTAATATTACATTATTACACTGAACTAAAATATTAAGGGTGTTTCAAAGGCATAAATCCTGCAAACATCAGCCACACACAGCTTGCATAACTGGTGTCTCTCTGTAGCCGTGGCACGCTAGGAAACCAGGAAACAGAATACATATCAGTAAACTGTGCCTCCGATTATTTATGTGACCTCCCCACTGACCCTTTTTTCCACTTCACTTTTTCAGGGAACCACCTAATTTGTGCAAGATTTTTGGCTCTGGTATACTACAATATATATTTGTCTGTTTATGCTGCACATTATCTGACTCCTCTAATAGTTTTGAAAGTATTAAATTAAGCCAAAGAGAAATTTATTGTCACTCAGGCCAAATTAGGAATTCACAGTTTAACAGGATTTTGTCAAATTTCATTTTGGCTTTGTGGGCAGATCTGGACTAATAAAGAGGCAAAATACAACTAAAATTTCTTTAATTTATACCAAATTGTGCATCACAGTGCAAACAATTTGATGTTACACTGTTTTTAAACAAAAAATGGAATTCAATTAATTTAGTTACCAAAAATGGTGTTGTTTAGTCTAATAGAAACAAGTACAAAAGATAATAAATAAAAATACCACTGTGCAAGCAACTTCCAGTTTTCTTCTTTTAGTGTCATCTTTTCAATTATTCTGCAAATTAAAAGTCTGGAAAGTGGATTTATTTAAACATATAATGGTGAAAATGAACAATCGTGTGTTTACAGAACTTGAAACCTGTTGATGTAAAACGCAGCACCACACACCATATTTACAAACAGATAGATAAACCCCCCTAAAAGTCTGGGGCTCTGTCCAAAATGCATCAAAAACACACAAAGCCTGCATGAAATCTGTTGTCACTAAGACATCATTACACACACACACACAAGCTACAGAGAACCTGAGCGCTATTAAATGCTGGGGCTCTTCAGCCTAGAAGCACTACGGCGTGAATCATACAGTGCCCCCTCACATAATCCTGCGTGTCGACGGTTTGAAAGCCGGTATATGTTGGTGGTGAGTACCTAGCCAAACACATTAGCAGATGAAATTTTCTGCCCTAATTATGGCTGTACAAGCATGGCTATTCATCTGTGTTAATGCACTCATTGAAGGCTACAGGTCAGAGAGGTGTAAAATGAGAGAAAGCACTGATTCTCAAAAAGGGGAACAGAGAGGGGGCAGGAAAATATTATGTAGCTGCTAATATAGGATACACTGTGCTGCAAGAAACAAAAGCTACCTGAAGGATTTTCCCTCCTGGATCCCACAGAGCCCACATACACAGATTGTTCCGGACCTGCTCGATCAGGTGAACAATGAGTCAGTCTTCACCACAACGTCTCGTTTCCGGTGCCAACAAACAGTAGCAAGTTAAAGAAGCTAACCATCTGAAGTGATCTGAGATTTTGGATGCAAGCTGTGGAGCTTAAAACAGAAGACTTCAGCATCTGCTGCATGTCGCTCCACCGCGGCTAGCAGCTCCCCCACGTTTGGATGAGTTGCACCTGTCTCTGCTCATTTCCAGCTCTCACCGTGGCTTAATGTTTGCTTTTCTTTTCATTTGGGAAAGCAGCTACAGTTAAAATACAGGCTGTGTGAAGCTAACTAACTTACAGAACAGACTGCAAGTTAAACTCCACAGACAAGATCTTTCTGACTTCTTACTGCAGAATTAATGAATAACAATGTGATTCTTTTACAGTGTTTTTATGCTGTATAATCCCTGACCTTCATCACTCGGCTCATTCAAACAGAAATAAACAAAATTACAGCAGGTGTTTCAAAATTAAACCCCTGATGTTCTCAAAGAATTTAGCAATGGATTTCTGATGGTTGAGTTGGGTGGTGGGGGTGGGGGGGGACATGACTCAAAGACTATAGAGTCAAACTATTAATGCTGTGAGGAGAAATTTATGAAGAATATCACATAATCAGTAATCACATAAAAACAGTGCTTTTAGGTGCAGAAAGAGCCAATATATCATTTAAAATACTGGAGTTTTAACTAAAAACACTTCACATTTGCAGTTTAGTTGCTGTACACACCGACATGGCCACTGACTTGATGAAGAATAAATAATTAATCAGTATGCAAGGGCAGAAAAAAGGCAAAGTGACATCTGAAGAGCTGAAAAATAACTTTTTTAAATGTAGCTGACTAAAAAGAGAGAGCTGATCTAATTGTACAAATGTAGCTGCTTCTTCTAAATGATAATAAAGGTCATTAAGTCGGGATTGAAACTTATGTTTCCCCCAGAAGTTAATTGAGGGAGTTGTTCGGAAAAAATTATCTCCATTGTTTGCATTTTGTGCTTTCAGCCTGCATTTCTAGTTGATCTGTAGACAAGATACACTGTAACAAATTCATGCTGCCTTCATATGCTGTGGAAAAGATATTTTCCACTTGTAAATAGGAAAATACGAATTGTTCTGTTCAAGTGCTTTTGTGGACGTAGTATAATAAAAAAAGCGGACATAAACTTTATGACAAAACAGGACGTAAATTTTTAAGGGAAAAGTAGCTTACAGATTGTTGACTTAGTGCTAGCCTTAGCTAGCATCTGCTTTGCTAGGTTATAACAAAGAATAACAGCATTTTTTTACATGAAGGGGATAAGCATAAGTTGTATAAGAAACATAATTAAACACTGAGCTAACACGAGTAAAAACATTTATTAATATGCACATTTCTTACTATCCACAATTTCTTCGCTGCTCTCCGCCATTTTGAAAAGTTAAATCCGACCTCTCCTCAACAACTCGGCTATCAAAATAATTTTCAAGCTCTTCAGTGAAAATTCCTTTCATGTGCAAATTTGACCTCGGTAAGTGGTATTTTCCATAATTCCCATAGCACATGAGGAGTCGCAAAAACACCTAATACATACATGCAGTAGATCCGGACGACCTGGCCAGAGAAACATAGGATCTGCTGTTAGTTTATACAGTAAATACTGAGTAAAATAATTATGCTAATAGGCATTATTTACCCAGCTGTGTTCTCAAGCAAAAATATAATTTTTTCATTCATTTGGTGATATGGTGGGACAGCTGCAGGCTATCCCAGCAGTTAGCAGGCCAGAAGCGGGTACACCATGGAGAGGTTGAGAATCCGGAGCAAAGTATCAAAATTAATAAGCAGACTTGTGGGGAGATTGACATCAAACTCTGAACAAGCCTGCAAATTATCCATTGAAGGCTCCTGTTCACCCCCCTCCTGTTCACACTGGTTTCTCAACATCTGCACAGTGTGTGTTGATCTTTTCCAACATTGGTTCCAGACATTTTCTTCTTTTGGTTTACAGATTTTTTGCTTCGTTGACTTGAGCAGTACTTTTTACTTTTTTGTTAACCAATCATATCAGGAATAAAGTACTCTTTCACATAAGAGTACTTTCACAAGTACTCTTAACCATGATGAGGACCCTCGTGAGTTTTTATTTAAGTTTACTTAGCTAAAATGGCTTTTTAAGAAACTCAAAGGTTTGTTGTAGGGCTGGGTGATATGGCCTAAAAGTAAAATGTCCAATTTTATTTTAAACCAAATCAGATTTCCAATTTGAATAGATTTTTTTTTTTTTTTTTACAAATGAAAGAAATTATTAATTTTCACAAAGGCTTTTTATTTTTAGACCACGTCCGTGATGGCTTTCCATTGTGCCCCAGTCTTCTCATAGGGGACACAGTAACGAAAATAATTCTGTGGATTGTCTATTGATGGGGTTTTGTAAGCTGTTTCTGTTTTGAGCATATCGCAGACTGCACAATTTCTCTCACTCCGCTGAGTGCCTCTGTTTCAGGTGTTGAAAAAAATTAGTTGTGCTCCCACCTTTGGTAGCAACAGCTCTTAAACAGATTTTGCAACGTGACATTTATTGCTCCAAATCAATTCCAATAAAAAAAGGAACCTGGCCTTTTTTGGGAACAAGCTCTTCTTTGCTAGCTGGTATGTTGATGTGTTTATGCACATTTGTGGGAAATCAGCAGTAGTCTGCTGACGTCAGTATGATGTAAGGAAGGCCAAAATGTGTTAGGGAGGCAAAAAAAAAAAAATCTTGATTTTCATAAAAAAAACCTTAATAAACAACAAATTTGAATTAATAGATTAAATCCATTTATCGCCCGCCCTAGTTTTTTGTGTAACAGAACTAGTTCTTCTGCTGCATCACTCTTGACGACTACTGCTGCTTTTTTGCTAATACCATTTATATTTACCTTTAATAAGATATTGACATATTCTGGTCATAAACTCTCATACTGTGTGCGGATCACTAAATGCAGTTTTATTAATATAAAAACCTTTAATTTAATTTCATTATTGTATTTCTGTGATGGACTGGCGAACTGTCCAGGGTTTACCGCTCGATGACTGCTGGGACCGGCTCCAGCAAGTGGTTCAGAAAATGGATGGATGGTATTGTATCTTTCTCTCTAGATGATGTTTACCTGCATGTGTCTAATGCCCATTTGCACTGCTTAATGCAAACATCAGTTTATTGCAACGAGAAGAGCGGCAGACTGAAAGAAAACAGCTTTGATTATCACATAGAGATCAATAAGTAAGAATTGCTCCTGCTTTCATGTTTAAAATGTCATTTTGTTTATAAATGTGTCTCCAATAAAGATGCAGCTGGAAGGGAGTTAGTTTTACCAAGGGACCAAACACAAAATGACAGCAAATAACTGTGACAAATGGCATCGGTGTAAAGCGTTCCATTTATTGGAGATCAGCAACATAAGGGTGGCAGTCTGAGATGATTAATATTTAATGTCCACGCCGTCACAGTGATATAATTCCCAGCAATTATGTGCAAAACAAACTTTTTTTTACACAGTTAGTGCCAGCGTTTCTTTTGCTCTGCTGTATAATCTGAGTAATATCAGTTGTTTTTCAGTTTTACAGTTCAGTCTGTATCGGAGGAGAAGCAGCAGCTTCGATGGTGCGAACAGTCACAGTTTTACAGGTGTTGACTGGTGGAAACTGTGAATTCCAACTGGGGCACAAAATGCATGGACACATAGACACGGTACAAAACACTTGCACGCACTTTCAGCACAGTCTGATAGTAAAAATAATTAATTATATCAGCTTGAGTAGCTTAAAATATAAGTACACCCACCACTCTTTGCCAAACTCCATCCACTGCCAAGTTTATGGTATAAACTGCAGGTGAGGAGCAGTGAGGTTTGGTAGGGAGGGTGGAATCAGGGCCAGGTCATGAATACGCAAAAAGCCAGACACAGCTCTGTAGCTACAGGCAAGATGGGAAGCAATACAGATCCCCAAGCCACTGAATGGTCTTTGAGGGGGAAGATGTTCCCCTCCAGAATCATCTGAGCGGCTGAAGCAAACACCAGAAACGCTGGTCTGAGTTTGTGTCTGTTGCCAGATGAGGATCATCAGAATAAAGAATAATTTCTGGTGTTATTTTCATACTCCTCAAAAGCACAAAAATTTCCCACTGCAACAACATCGTCACTAAAGCTGTAAAAGTCTGAAAACTAGTCTGTAATCTGTTGGTGGGCAATATTTCCATGCATGCAGGATGTGGCTCTGGGGGTTTCCTATAGGTCGTGGTTTTGTTAGACGGATAGACGTCACCACAGTGGACACCTAATTACAAGCTTTATGTGATATAAAGTCATGAATGAGAATGTTATATTTATAAATCAACCATTTCACTGGACAAAAGTAAGTCATCTAATACACTACCAGTCATTAAAGAAAAATAAATATATAAATGGACATAAATGCATTAATTTTAATTACTCAAGTTTTTCTTGGTGATAAATAGGGAAAGAAAATGATACAGTCACATGTTTATAAAATATTTTGATCATAAAACTATGAAATTATTTTGTTTCATATGAATATTTCATAGAATAAATAAAATAAAAAATAAGTTAACTATAATTTAATAAACAAAAACAATATAATTGCATGTGTCTCTAAAGGTATTTGAAAAATATCTGGCATTGCTTTTTATTAATGCATGCATGAAAGGGTTAAAGTGTAAAATGAAAATATAAGCGGCAGACTCCTCTGGGTCTGAGAGATGGTTTAGAGACTTCCTAATGTGAGTCGGCTCTTTCCTCCTTTCGGTCATAGGACGACTTGCAGCAGTTTATTGTCTGTATGAATAACTAAGCGAGATGAATCAGATAAATATAGACAATTGAAACTAATAATCAATAAGAAAGTAAAAAGCAACTCAGACCTGATTAATCCTATCGAGGAGGCTAAGGAGGGACCCTATAGATCGTGTCTCCGCCATTTTATCTGATAACAGATTTGCTGTTGTTCATTTTAATCTTTAATATTAGAATTTATCATTCTTAATGGAGATGCTGTAAGTGGGAATGGTTTTTAATTATAATATCTTTTAGTAGAAGTACCTTCATGTTTGTAAGTTATTAGTATAATTTCACATATTATATTGACTTTATTATGGGGTTAATGAGTTCATCATTAATATGAATATTGGATTTAATTATTATTGATACATAAATGAGAGAAACAATGTTTTACACTTTTACGTGACACTGTTCTTGTATAGTTCACTTGTTTGAATTTAGAGTTAATCCAAGATTAAACTACCTCCCCTGCATGTCACGTTTGCTCAACACTTCCTGTTTTGTGTCATTTTAAAAAGTTTTATTTCTTGCTTTTCACCTTTGTACATTTTCATTTAATTGTTTTATTGCTTTTATTTCTTTGTTCAAATTATTGCGCTTATCATTTAATTGATATTTGTTGTTGGTTTAATTGCTTTTTTGGTCAGCAGCTGCTTTAATTGTCCTTTATGAGTAAACGATGCAGAAAAGAAAACAAGGCAACAAACGAAAGGAAAAAATGGTTTCTACATTTCCGAGACTCCAAAAATGTTCAAATGCTTTTTTTTCCAGCATAAACTGTAACATGATTATAGTTCGTATTTCAATAAACTTGTCTGGCAGGAATCTATTCAGTCATAAAATGTTTAAAAGAGCAAATAAAGAGGTAAGAAATAGGTCAATCTTTCAAGAACAGATTTTTTTTTTATTTATGAATGTGTCATTAATGTTAAAATACCACTGATACACAGATCTGTGGCAAACGTACTACACAATTGTCAACAATGGTGCAACAGTCCACATGGTTTCTATAGTAATGCACTGCTATTGATTTGCAATAAAAAATGGAAGGCTCACAACAAAGTATAGTGAGGAGTTTGATGCAAAGAGGCTTTTTCTACTCCAGCTACAGGGCGGCTTTTAGTTGCACCACATGCTGTGTTCTTAAAAGGAGTTTCAAATGGAGTCTGATTCATAAAAGTGGGAAAGAGGGAACACAGCAAAGACAGATCTGAACACAGTGGATGAGGAGCTTTTAAATTGATTGTTGGTAATGTGTTGGATTGACTGCATCAAATGCTCAGAGTGGAATTGATGTTGTGTTGATGCTTCAGAGAATTTGTGTGGAGAGAAAAGAAAATAACAAAAGTCAGTTTAAAAATTGTGAACATATAAATAAATAAATAAATAAAACGCTGAGTATCAGAGGAGTTCAGCTCAGTGGGGTTGCTTCACTTTGATGCCCTATAAGAGGGATTTGTGGGTCTGCCTTTGTCCAGTAATTCCTTACATAAAACTAATCAAACCATCAGACGCATAGAATAAAATAAGTACACAAGTGTATTCATTCTGCTGTATTTATCAATTTGTCAGTTAATATATTAAAATCGATGGAATTCAGCCACTTATTAAAGCCCATCGTCCCATAAATAATCTGTGAGACCATCAAAGCAGTAAATATACCAAATTATGCACCAGAGAAAAAGTTACAATCAGCAATATGAACAAAGAGTGTCTCTGTGTATTTGCCTTTATACAAAACATGTGTTTACCAAACTGGGATTAATATTCTAGCCGGGGGTGGGGGGCATGAAATCTGGGTTAAGGTTGTATTAGACAAAACACATGTTTTGGTGCTTTGCAGAGTGGACTCTGTCTGTGATGGATAGCAACACCGATTCAAGCCCTCAAGCAGAAAAATATCTCATTCACATTCCTTAAATAGCCTGAGATTAAACATGTGGCAGACAGTGATCATCACTTATATTTCACAATATATCTATATATACACATTTTGTCTTATAAATATTTATGTTTCCATGACAACAGATTTTTCAATGACACCTAATAGCAATAACAGGTAAATTTACTACATGAAAATACATTATTTCTCATGTTACATGAAATAGCGCAAGTACGGTACAATATACAATTATTAATAAAAATAAATAAAAAATAAGATGATCATAAGCAACAATGTCCATACAACAGCACTGATAATAGCAGGTTGACTACATTTCTACCAAGCACCCAAACCCTGTTCAGGCCCTCAATCTGTCTGATTACATCAACTAACATCAGCTGGTACTGAGAACCTCAAGTTTCATGGGATCATTAAAATACAAGCAAGGTATTTGTGAACTTGACTGGCCTGCCCTGACTTCAATTCAGTAGAGCAGCTTTCTGATCCCACTATCACCAGATGACCTTACAAATGTGCTTATGCAGTAATGGAAAAAGTTCTCTTACAGAAGAGGCTGTTATAGCAGGAAAGAGTTAGCTAGCTGTACATGTCTGTGACAGAACTTTCCATCAATGAATAATTTTACCTCATTAGTGTAAAGGGTGCATGGACATTAAAAAAAAGGCAGAATAACATCATCTCATGTTGTCCACTTCACATATTCAAGAAGCGAAGGCAAGTCTAATTATTTCCTGGATGCAAAAAGCAAATTAATCACGATCCTCTGTGGCTGAGGAGTAAGTAGGCAGGAGTGGAGCAGAGAAAAATAAGAGCTAAAAAACAGATGAGAAGAGAGGCAGAAACAAGTGGTGGAGGTAAGATGGACCGGGAAAGGTTGAAAAGAGCACAACAGCAGAGATGAAAGATGGGCAGAAAATTGAGAAAGACTGAAAAGAGACAAAAGGTGAGCTGGGATGGGAGCAAGAAATCAGTGGACACAGAACAAAAGTACAAAAAGCCAAATAAGAGCAAAAAATGAAAGAAAGAAACAAAGCAATTGAGGAAAGCAGAAAAAAAATGAGAAGGGAGAAACATTTGCAGGCAGCCTTTCAGTCAATCATAATCTCCCGGGTGTTAGATATAAACGAGAGAGAGCGCAATTTTGCTGCAGTTATCATTACCATCACAGCTATAATCATAATCAGGGTAATTCCTGTGTGGTGAGATGGAAAGGCGGATGGGGAAGGGTGATGGAGGAGTATAAAATGTCAGATAGGAGGAACGAGGACATTACTGGCTGTAACCATGGTGAAATGCAAGGAGACACTGATACAGTAGGAGGATGAGAGTAAAATAAGGATAGGGGTGCAGATAATAAACGAATTGTTCAAATGAACATCAGCCTCTCTTAATTAAATGGGAAACTTACAATTACCAGTATTACAAACCCTGTGTTCTGTTTGCTGGGATGAATAGCTTTCAGGACACAATGGAGCAAAAGCAATGGAATAAAAAAATTATATAATTATTATTTTGGAGAGGTCATAAAATGAGATCTGAACCACAGAAAGGCTGTGAGCTGTTTCGTTACTACGGATGCCACACCCACTGTAATTAATGGCAGAAATAAAATGAATGGTGATTACCCTCCTCTGAAAGAGCACAGTGATTACAGCAACATCCTCACAATAATGACTGCATATAAGTTTCATGTGTTTTTTACCCCTCCATTAGGAGATCTGGGGAACAGCTGCACAAAATATTAACCTTTCACATCAAAATCTAACTTGATGTCAAGAAATAAGATGAATTTATATATAAATTACAACATATTAGATAGATAACATGGCCTGACAGTTCTCAGTAGATGAAGATGTATGTATGGATGTATAATACTTCAGTAACACAATACTTTGTAAGAATGCAGTACTTTCACTCAGTTACGCTGAACTTGAAAACTTTCAAGGCCATCACTTTATGTGTAATGTAATGAGCACTTAGGGAAATTCTTGCTATAGTAAAACAGGGTGAAAACTGGAACAAATGAGCTAAAAATGGCGAGAAAAGGGTTAATTTATGTGAGTTCTACTAAACAGTTATGCCTGTGGGGGCAGGGAAGGAGTCGGCAGGAATTAAATTAGAGTTCAGGGCAGGATGAGTCCCATACCTGCTCCTGAAGCTGTAACGGTCAGTGAAGTGAGTCCTCCCACCACCAGGGGGCTGGTTAAATACCAGCAGGAATGGCAACTGAAATGAACTTCATAAGACACGCCCAGAGAAAGATATTTCATAACATAAACCTCTTAAATAAAATCAGATTTCCACAAGGAAAGAATATTGGACAAACTCTAATGGGGCTTTATAGCCTTTACTTGTGCCTAAATAAAATGGTTCTCGACCTTGACAAACACAGGAGACTATTCATGGTGGTCACAGACTCTCCCACCTGATCAAGCTGCGAGGTGTGGAGAAGTTAAGGTCATGTAGAAAGCACAGCTGGTGTTTCCTCAGCTACCAGTACAAACACACCTCTTGTTCGGCTTTCTATTCAGCTCTGCACCATGACCTGCTGATCAGAAGTACTCTGGACAGATGATGGAGTCTCAGAGGGAAACACTGCAGTTTTCATTATGCTGCCAAGGAACCAAAGCACCCAGTGTTAAACAGAGTCCGGGATTGGTCTGTTCTCTTTTGCTTTTATTTTATTTTGTTTCAAAAACACAAAAAGAGATACATAAGATACGCAAGATATGTATAGCAAAACCAGCTATAAATGTTTGTGTTGTCAAAGCACCAGGAATAAAACTAGATATCATACATTTAGCATAAGCTGCCGCTACATTGAGTGAAAGATGAAAGGAAATAACACAGAAAATATATATATATGTCTCAAAACACAACATAAATGGACAAAAAAAACCAAATAATTTCCGTTAACTTTCTGTGTTTGAAGCTGATTTTCTGAAAAGTTTTGCTGTCTCATTGACTTTTGTTTGTGCAACGCTGATTACTTACAATGCAGCTATGGGAATAATTTATGGCCACTGGAACTTTAGTGGATGTTTAATTATACAAATTCTGCATCCTTAACTATTCAACACTTTCTGATTCCGCTCTTGTCGCATTGCTGATGAAGAGCCCCTCAACATCACTCAATGCACGGATACCCCCATGCATTCACGTCTTCCATTAAAGTTTTATTGGTTATGGTGAGGAAAATAAATCCACATGTTAATCAGTAATCAGTGCTATTGGTGGGGGTTCCGATTTCTAAATTCTGCCAAAATCTCAGGGCGTGGGACTGTTCAGGCGGTTTGCATACACTAAGAACACTGTTGCAGACTCGTGGTTTGTTGTAGAGTTGGTTTCGTTGTTCACTGCTTGGACTGGATAACTGAAAAAGCATAAATGGTTATCAAACCCATAGCTAGTAGCTGCTCGGTCTGAGCTGAGCAGTTTAACTGCTTGATGACATGAGTTATCATGGATGAGCAAGTACGCGTTTGCTCGCGGTACTCAAAAGTAATCTATTTCTTTTTATTCCTTATCCATGACTGAATAATCTTCCATTTTCACTCGATTTAATTTTATTAGAAATTTTTTGTTGACTCCTCTTACTATTGGTTTTTAAAATGATATCTGATGTGTAGAGATGAGTGTTTTACGGAATATCAGCACCAGAATAAGAACATGTAACATGATCAGTAGAGGATTATTCTTCTCTTTTGATTCTTTTACTGAATATTTCTGAAAATAATACAATGGTCTCAGAGTCACAGAGGAAAAAGGCTTTTAATGATAAAAAAAATGACATTAATTCAAAACTTGCAGAAGAACAAAAGAGTAAAGGCCACACTATTTAGAAAAATTTGACTTGATTACGTATTTGTCCAAAGCAACAGTAGATGCACTGCTTAAAACAAGGACATCAAATCATATAGTGGAACTGTTATGGTTTGGAGTTTCTTCCCAGTCTTAGGGACTGTACTTTTTGCACTCAGTAATTAACGACCAACAATAATACAACTGAAGTAGCAATGTTTTCTTCCATCTAACTGTCTTTAATCTTTAAACATCAAGGCAGATTTTTTTTAAAATGCATGTTTTGGTTATTACACCTGTTAGGCCTTGATATGATACAATATGATCTAATGGGGATCCTCCACATCGGGAACCGTCTCTTTGGTCTGTGGGGATGTCGCTGTGGGAGTCGTCCTGGTCGGGATGTCTGGCCGGGCCCTGCATCGCAGTCCTATGGCTGTGGTCGG
>JBAMHX010000006.1:4714758-4726611 GCA_037177515.1 Pseudomugil tenellus | reverse complement strand
GGAAGAGTACAAAATAAAACAGGAAACAAGGAAGTCTACAAAACAAAACTAACAAAACCCAGAATCCATAACACTTTTCTTATGTAGCAAAATATTTGTTGTGATTACCAATCTCTTACTGATTAAATTGTCATTTTAGAATTAATCAGCAAAATAATAATAGTGATGCAAAAACAAATAAAGAAAAAAACCCCAAATATAATAAAATAAAAATCACATTTAATTGAAACAAAATTCTTTTAGAAGTCCTACCTTCTCTCATGTCATTTCCACCCAAGGTTTTTGGCAGTATGCACAAAGGGAGAGAAATTCTTTTCTTTTTCCTTCCCAGCATGCAACACAGCATCCCAGCATGCAGTGTTGCATGCTGGGACAGGAGCATGTTATGATGGTCCTGTCCTACCATGCAACACAGCACGGTGCACCTTCAATTTTATTACCTAGCTTTTTTATACTACACAATTCTTTTGTTTAAACCTAATACCTTCATTTAATTAAACTCAATAACATTACTACTGAGATCAGTTTAGATCAACATGAAATAAATTCTTTGCTTAAACAAATAACTGCTGCAGAATTGCGGATATAGTTAATAATTAATAAGAGTCAGTGCTTGAGAGATTAGATTAGATGTAGTCATGCACGTCTAATTTCACACTGGAGTTATTGCAGTGATAGGAACTCCGTGTGGTTTGACATTAGAAATACCAACTTGAAAAATAATGCTAGTTGTTTTTAAAAGTGTTGTTTTGGCAAAACAGTCCGTGATAAACAGTCACCAAAGTCACTGAACTGTCAGACAGGTAAATGGATGAAATGGTGAACAAAAAGCAGGATGAGATGAGACATGAGGGATGAAAGCTTGACAGTGGAGGGAAAGACGGGGAGTATTTGATGAAGGCAAATAATAGAGTGAGATAGTTAAAAGGGTGAGGGGTTAGCATAGATGAGAGGATGAGAGATGTGAAGGGGAATAAGAAAAAAGGGGAAATAAGGATGAGAGGACGGAGGAAAGTTATTTATTTAGAGATAAGAACAGAATGGATGAAATAGCTTAGAAAGGATAGCACTACCTAAAATAACTAGTAAAAATCACCTTTGTAATAAAAACTACATTTCCTAAAGTAAAAAATGAGGAAGTGAAAATGAACTCTGCTTCTGTGTCCTACGTCTGAGGACGCCGCTTCTCTGTCTCTGTCTCCGCTTCTGTGTCCTACGTCTGAGGATGCCGCTTCTCTGTCTCTGCTTATGTGTCCTACGTCTGAGGACGCCGCTTCTCTGTCTCTGCTTCTGTGTCCTACGTCTGAGGACGCCATTTCTCTGTCTCTGCTTCTGTAGCCTACGTCTGAGGACGCCGCTCCTCTGTCTCTGCTTCTGGGTCCTACGTCTGAGGACGGCGCTCCTGATTCCATCTTGGCCCTTTAGTCTCTGGGGCGATCTTCGGACCTGGAACCCCTGCTCCTCCAGACTCTGACCCTGCCTCCCGATCCGGATCTCCTGACTCTCCGACCTCCGAATCTCCACCTCCAGTATCTTATACCTCCAGGCCGTCTGCGGGATCTGGGCTGCCTGGCTAATTGCACTCCGAATCGACCTCCCGACTCTGGCTCCAGGCTCCGGCTAGTCTGTCCTCCGGGTCGACCTCCCGACTCCGGCTCGTCTGTCCTACGGGTTGGCCACCTGACTCCAGCCCCTGCAACTGCCAAATTCTGATACTCTGGCTCCTTCGACCTCCGGGCTTGGTGCCGCCTCCGTCCCCTCCTTTCCGCCGTGGTTGTCTCTTTTTGGGCGTCCTGAGTCTGCCCTTTTGAGGGGGGGTACTGTCATGCCTTGGTCCCTTCACAACCCTGCTCCGGAGCTAATCAGCCCCATTACCTTCACCTGCCACCAGACTCATCATGCCTGATCACCTGTTCCTCATTCCTTCACTCCCTTATAAGACTCAGCTCACCAGTCATTCCTTTGTCGGACATTGCATACACCACAAGCCTTTCCCGTCCGTTCATGTAAAGTTAACGTACAACTACAAAATAAGACATCTCAAAAAGGAATTGCATGAAAAAGAACAGAAAAATAAGTCTTTTTATTACTTTACGCTGCCATAAGACAAGAAAGCTTGTTCTTCAAGTTTAGCCCCCCCAAAAATCTGGTTTTGACAGCTCAGAAGACTGATTAAAAAGGTTTGAAGCCAGATTAATATGTCCTGACTAAATTTGTATGTCATCTTCAAACATCAACAATTGCAGTGCGAGTTTCCAGTTCTGTAGGAGCCATCCTAAAAGTGGACGTAACTCTTACCCGGTGCAACTAGCTCATATCAATAACACCCAAAGTAGCTAAAATCAGCACAGAGCTGGAATAACCATGTTGATATCTGTAGTTTACCAATGGTGCATGCACAGCTTGTTTTATTGTCACAACACTATAATCCATCCATTTTCTTAACTGCTTTATCCAATTCAGGGTCGCGGGTAGCTGGAGCCTATCCTAGTAGTCATCGGACAAGAGGCCGGGTACACCCTGAGCAGGTTGACAGTCCATCACAGGGCTGGTTTGGTTCAGAAGCTTAAAATGGTCAGTCAATGGATTATATCATGTGAGGCCAGTAGGTTTGCCTTAACTGCACCACACTACTTTCTATAGAACCACAACAAATGGCGGTTTCAGAAAAGGTGTGGTTTAGTTTGGTTGTATGGGTCGGTTAAGATTACTGCTCTGACTGGATGGTGAATAAAATCCACTGAAACAAATAAATCTTCCAACACAGTTTGTACTGGAAGCAACGTCAGAGTAAACTCGAGCCTTATTCTACAGTCACAGACCAACATGGGAACATTTTTCAGCTTTAGGCTTAATGGGATAGAGGCAGTCTTAATATTTTAAGTTTGTGATGAATAATTTAAAATAAGAACACACTGTATGAAATAATGATATGTGAAATGATATCTAGGTGGTGAAATGCCATCCAGCATGAAGAGAAACGAGAAACCACAAGAAGGAAATAAAGCATGAAGAAGGAAGAAATAGGGAAAAAAAAAATCAGTGTATAGCAATGATATAGACTTAACGAAGCACCTCTAACAATGATACATATCACAAGTACTAACACATCGAAGTAACTGGGAACTTCAAGAAAGATTTTAATCCCACTTAAAAATAACATATTCTGTCCTCTGTGTCTGTCATGTTGGGTTTAATGTTCATCACAGCTTGTAAAGACTAGTTGCCTTTAAGCTGTACAGAAGGAATATTTGTTACTGAGGTGTTCATTAGAACACGGTTCAACACAACCATTAATGCAGCTTTAATCAGCTTTCAGAGACACGGCACACAGGCTGTATGCTGGGGTGATCTAGGACACTCAGGAGACAGAGCTCCAACTGTGACAACAAAGTAGTTCAATCAGAACAATAAAATATTAATAATATAGTTGTTTCACAGCAGTTATACTGCAAGGCACAAAAAACCCCATCTAAAACTACATTTTATGGACAGATTTTAAGCTAGCACCGCCATCTCTGGTGGGCGCTCTGATCACCAGGTTCCAACTGTGTCTATGATGATCATTACAACAAAAGTGTTTTAGATTAATAAAACTTTTATCTCTACCAGTTTCACATGGAGTTGGGGCTGTCTCTTGGAGATGGCGTGAGGTCCTTTGCAAGAGTGTGTAACAGAGGAATGTACTGAGGAATAAGATAAGGCCGGACATCCCATGATGCGCTGAGCACTTCCAATTATTATCTCTCCTGCTTATTTTCCATGTATTGGACAGTACTGGCATCATTAACCTATTTCTCTTATTTCTGCAAGTCTTATTTTCCATTATCTGCAGGTCTTCCTGGATAGAAGCTGCAATGTATATTAATCTGTCTTTCCTGTCCTCTCTGACCCCAGCGAGTCAAGGCAGATGGCTGCCTTACCTGAGTCGGGTTCTGCTGGAGGTTTTCCTTCCCACTGTCGCCTCATGCAGCTCAGGATGGGAGATTTGATCCAAGCCAAGATTTGATGCAATCTTGCTGGTTCCTTATATAAGGCTATTTTTATGAATTGGCCGATCTGTCACGATCTCTGGGAGGGTGTGGACCCAAATGCAGGCAAGGAAGGCAGGTGGCAGCCAGGATGCAGGTAAACTGAATTTATTTACAGAAAACTGAAAGAACTAGACTTAAACTCAACCACAATGAAATCTAATGAACCAGCTCTTAACAGAAAACACAAGGGGCTTAAATACACTGGACTAAATGAGGGACAGGTGAACACAATTGCCAGACACAGGTGAAACCAATAAACAGAACATAAGGTTGAACAGAAACGCCAACCAAACAGGAAACAAGGAAGTCTACAAAATAAAACCGGAAACCAAATTAACCCAACCCACAAACCCTAACACGATCTCTGTGAAGCGCCTTGAGACGACATTGTTGTGAAATGGCGCTATGAAAATTAAGTACAATTGAATTAAATCTACAAGGGTCTGTAGCAGAGGAATGCACTGAGGAATCAGATTAGGTGCCTTGGGCATCTGGTAAGGACGCCTCCTCGACAGCTCAGGGGTGTACTGGGCACATCCAATTGGGGAGAGATTCTGCAGAAGATGCAGGCCATCTTAAAAGATGATGTCTTTTGGCTAGCTTGAGAACACCTCCAAATCTCTCTCGGATGAACTGGAAGAAGTGAGAAGTGTGGCATTCCCTGCTTAAGCTGCTGCCTCACCCTGGATAAGCGGAGAATAACTGGATCTGTGTTTCACAGTGGTTACATTCATATACATTATTGGTTTTAGTGTCCATGTACGTTCAGAGTGGCAGTTCTGACAGTCTAGTAACAACATATCAATGACCAGAATTTGCTTTAACATTAACTTTAAACCACAGTGGAAGTGCAACACATCCAAGACTGATTTTCATTTCTAGTTCCTAGTGGGGGAAAAAAAATCACTGCAGGGTTTCATTTCTGTAGGATTTTGACTATAATATACCAAGTATAAAACTATTGGCTACTAAAAAGAGCCAGTTAAACTTACTTTATTCATTCAACATGGTTAAAAGTGTGTAGTTACCAGAAACCCTCATAATAGAGCTGTTATGCCCTGAAGTGCACAGAAGCTGCAGCAAGCTCTACAAAAATAAGTAGCTAGCAACAGGACATGCTAACCTGCAGAGCTACATTATACATATTCAGCCCTTACACAAGTTTCTATGGACAGATGTGGGTTATAGACAACACGTATACAGGCCAAGAGTACAGCCTGCAGCTCCATGACACAACTAAGAGAAGAAAACCAACAAGTTTCAGCGTGTTTGTTCACCATGTAGCATCAATCGTCTGTGCCTTTGACACAGCTATCGGAGACAAACAGCAGAACTTTGCAATACTGCAAGACTGCAATTACTGCTTCAAAAGCCTGTCAAGAGGAAGATGGAGGAGCTGGAGGAGGAGATTTGAGTAAATATAAAAAGCCATATTGAAATGGGGAAAAGACGAGAGGAAAAAAGTCTGTTTGGCTCTGGAATGCAGTCTGAGACAAAAAGCGCTGTAAGCTGAACAAAAACTATTAAAGTGAATGAAAAATAACTTTCTGGATGATGAGAGAATTTGACACTTGATTCTATCAGAAACTTGCCTGAAAAACATAAAAACAAGGAGAAGCCAAAGAAAAGTAAAAAAAAAAAAAAAAAAGACAGACCAGGGGCCAAATATGTGGGATGATTAAGAAGCTGTCCTCTACTCCTCATTTCCCAGCTGACACACCCCTCTCCCCCCTCCTCCTCCTCGGTCACCCTTCCATCTTTCAATTGAATCCAAACCGAACACACACCCTGCACCTGTCCCCACCACTCCCAGTTGCGGAAAGAAATGAAAACCAGTATCGTTGGAGCCAAACACAAGACCAACAACTGGGAGTCAGGTGGTTTTGCCTCTCCTGCCACGCCTCCTCATATTAATACAGTTTATACATACAAATGTTTTACATATTGATAAAAGCAATAGATTTTTTAATAATTTTTTTCTGACTGAATTGGACTTGATAAAGCTGATAATCCCTCATCAAAGTCTCCCAAAAATGGTGTGAGATGTTTTTCGATATGCAGTTTACTTATTTTTATTTATGTGTACAAAAATGTATCAGGACAACTATCACTATATCAGACACATTCCACTATATTTAATACTCTAAAGCATAATTATATCCCGGAACGCGGAGATATTATCGTTTTGCCCTGATCACTGCAGCTGCATACTCCACTGCAAGATATCCTTAGTGTGAGTGCGATAAGTCAAGGAATTTTTACAATTTGATTTTAATACTCAGTATATCTGTTTAGGTCCCCAAGGGAATGACATGGCTTGAATTTCACAATTTTGGGATTTATTGTTTCTCCACCAGGGGGTGCTTTATGTACAAATATTCAGATTTTTGGCTATATTTCTGGAACTATTTCTTTCATTGACCTCAAATCAAGTGCAAATAAAAGGTCATGACCTCAAAATGCATCCTGTCCTGATGCTATACCAAGCTGGTTCAGCACCTGAATTGCTAGGTTTTTCCGTTTCTCCTGCAGTCCCTCACCCCCCCTCCCTCTCCGTAGTTAATCACCCCACTTACAGACCTATTGCTTTTCAAATGAGGTTGTCTGCATGTTGCTCCCCCATCCAGATTACAAGATGCATCTAACTTTCCCTCAGAGCTGTAGAGATGATAGAATTTATTTTTTGCTTACATTAAATTCATTTTAGCTGACTATACCCAATATAGAATTTGTAATTTTGAGTTAATTTAGAATATATACAAAGTGTTTAAACATGAGTTGATGTGTTCTTTTGTGATGTCTATTGACACAACAATAAAATGTTTTCAGACTTTCCTTGGAACAAAACTCCAAGCTATAGGTCCCATTCCTCTTCAAATAATTGCATACACAAAATATAAATATTTTGAATGAGTTTTAATTATCTTGAATTCAAAACTATAATCCTTTTGAATTTGGATTTCCAGGAAAAAGGACAAATAAAGTATTTTTTATTTCATAATTGAACATGTTGAGACCAGGATTCAAACTCCATGGAAGTTTGTGGATACACCCTATAAGGAGATTCCCCCCTTTTTAGGTCCATCAAATGCTGGAATTTATATGACTAACTTAAACTCAGGAAAAGATGGATGTGTTTGATTTGTGGAGCAGGACCAACAAGACTGATAACTTTTCTCCACCACCTCAACACACTCTCCACAGAAAGCCAGATCAACTCATCAAAGGACAGAGGAATGGGGAAGACTTGCTTCTCCCCCTACCTAAGAAAATCTCACCTACATTCTACAGATTGACCATATGTTGGATAAATTGCAACAGACTCATTCGCTCCTGTTGGTTCTAACCTTTTAATTCCATTCAATATATGTGCATTTATTATTTTATCTTGATTTAAGGACTTTAATATGTGTTTTATGTTTAATGTGATATCCTTTTAATTTAATGCAAAAAGAGGCAATTCTGTGGTAGGAGCATGAGCTGAAATCACCTCCACAGAGCCCTGATTGGCTGATAGCATCCAGACTTGCCCACTCAGCCAAAGCCCGCCTATCTTCAAAAGACCAACACAGACTCTCTCTCACTCTTATTGCCTCTTAGTTTTTACATCTCCTCTCTCTTAGCCCTCTCAGCTAATTATGCGTGTGTGAAAAGCTTTGTCCCGCTCGCTGGAGAACAAAGAAGGGCACATGGTCTACACATGGCCACTCAGTCCAGCTCTAGAATGAAGAATTAAAACTTTCACTCTGCAACTAAGCGTTTGTGCCTCTGGAAGGCACAACTCCAGCGTAAAAACACCCCACTTTTAGACATTCTTGAACTGTTCACCTCGGCCTCAACCTCCATCCATCGACCCCAGACGAAACCACTGAAAGTTGCAACGACAGGCTTCCCCTATTTCATCTAGGCCTTAGAATGGTTCAACCTCTTAGACATGATTAAGGGACATCACAGTTTACTTAATACATGTTAATTACACACACATAGTTTATTCTCCATAGAACTCAGGTTTATCATCAACTCTCACCACAACACTTGTTTATGTTATGTTTGTCTAGTCTGTCTTGTTCATTATATGTTTTATTATTTCTCATATTTAGTCATGTATAACTTGTAGATTAGATAATAAATGCCCCTTTTACTATCTGGTCATTGTCTGTCTTGATTCCCTGTGGTCATGATTTCAGTCAATTCAAACTAGAACTTACGACTATAACATCTGAGGCTGATTGATTTATTGAGACTGATTAATTATTTTATTCTTTGATGGAGTTATCAACTCATCATCTAATAAGGTTTCCTTCTATACCTGTAGTGTTGCCAAAGTAAACTAGAAAATAGGAGGTGGTGCCTCGAGGTTAATTATAAATTAATTACTAATTGTTAATATTAATATTTCATATTGATTTTTTAAGTCATATTAATCCAATTAAACACTACAACCCCTAGACACAGGCCTTGTTATTAGCAGGAACCATCCATCATTTCTGTAAATATACAAGATTATGGCTCTAAAGTGAAGGTTTTACTTGCAAAACCTCACAGGGATTGTTGTAGGTCAGAAGGAGGAGCATGTCATCATCTCACGCAACATGCAGACTAAAAAGTGCTGCATAACTATACATTACAGTGAGCTTTTAAAGCAGTGAAAAAATAGTCAGGATGTAGTACACTTATAGTAAAACACCATTAAAGCAAATACTGGGAACAGTGTCTAAAAATAGAAGATGATATTCCACTGTATATGAGGTATATGATCACTGTTGTCTGTTGGACATCAGAATGATGAGAGCAGATGTCCAACTACACAGCAAGGAGGCTGTGAAGTGTGTTTAAAGATTGAAAGCTCACTCATGCAAAGAAGCTGTTGTGGTACAAAGAAAAAAAAAGTCTCTTCATGCCAGCGAGTTTGTGAGGTGAGCTAAGTTTGATTTAATACTCCTTCCATCATTTAATCATGAAAAGCACACAAACAAGCTGGTGATTTGTTTGGCTGTCAGTTTGTTCCAGTTCTAATGTGAGCCAGACTGTCAGTGAAATTGATCAAGCTGCTTCAGTGTTTCAGCTCTTTCTGCGCTCAGCTATTAATCCTGCTTTGTCTTTTCTGCTTTTGCTTCACAAAAAAATACAAGACAGACTGAACTATATTTAATTTGTTCCCTTTGGATATCCTTTAAAGTTAAAAGATTTTCCATGCAGTACTGAGTCACGTTGACAAACTGGATTCACTCTTTACATCTGTGGTTTCCATGACGTCCTGTTTAAACAACTTGTCATCCAAAAGGGCTTTTTATAACTACAGTGCAGGACAACAAAGAGGCGGAATGAATAATCCTTATAAAGTGCGATGCTTGCCTATCCATTAATGATAACCAGAATTGTCAAGACTCAAAATGAAGCTTGTAATATTCCAGTATACAATTCTAAGAAATCACTTTTCATGCTGTTTTTATCTTTAAACATAAGAACAAGTGAACTGAACACTGCATGACTAGAGCACATCTTATTAACCAGCCCAACACACCACCTGATTTGCTTTAAAGGTGCAGGATATGACCTTAGACAAACACAACGTGCTGCACAAGAACAACAGAATCTGAAAATCAAACTAAACTAAGATGGCACAGGTTAGAATTTACTCTTGTTTTTGCATTATTATACATTTTTTAGACATGTGCTTTTTTATCATTTTTTGGGTGATAGAGCATGTTAATTTTAATACCTAGTAAGTCTAGCTCTCTTTTTATTTGTCATTCACATTGTGTATATTACATAATATTTTTTGTTGACTAAATTATTAAGTATTTTCAGAGTTTATACCACAATATTAACAAGGCCTATGCCATCAGAAGTGACGGCTAGTGGTATACCTGAACCCCAATCTTCACATTCCCAAATGCTCAAATAGACACAATAAAATAATATTAAGGGCCAGATTTACTAAAGGTTTGCATGTACTAAAACGCGTGCAAACCCATTGCACATGCTAAAAAAGTACAAACTGATCTACTAACAGTGAGTAAAAGGCTTTGCGTCTTCCAAAGGTGCAAAATTGCGCGTCCTCCTCGAGTTAGTACGTTTGCCTCAATGAATATGTAAATTGGGGCGTTCACAATCAATTTTGTGTGGAGTAGGAGGAGAACATGTAAATATATGATTATAGCACAAGCAAAGCAATTTATCAAACCCGAAAGTAATGTTGCTGGTAGAAACTGCGCCTATATTTAGCACGTTTCAAAAGGACGTGCAAATGGGGGCAATACGTAATTTCACACACATGACTGCAGTGATTGTTGCAATACGAAGACATAGAAATAATCAAAGACGACGGAGAAAACGCATATTTCCTCCTCATGTTAACATGTTTGGAATGAGAGAAAAAACTAATTATTAAAACATATCACCTATCCAGCCTTACTGTTTTGGAGCTGTTGGAGGAACTCAGCGCAGATTCTGAGGTTTATTAGGTTTCCAGGCACACGAGATTCTTTGAATAAGACAAAACAAGTTTTTTGAGGTGGCTGGATTCCCCGGTGTTATAGGAGCAACTGACTGCACTCATGTGCAGCTTGTGCCTCCAACCGAAAACACACATTCGTTGAATGTGCAGTGCGTTCCTTTGAGCTGCTGTCAGATTTATTTGCTGCAGCTCTTTGGACATTTTATTGGCTTCTTCCACCAACACCTCTAATTCCATCGGATCAAACTTGTATTTTCGCTTGCGGTTTTGTAAAGTTGTCTTCATGAAAACATGGCACACGCTAAATCTTCATTTAAATAGGCGTGTCTCCAACACTTTGCACCCGCTGTCATTTGCGTGAGCAATCTTAGTAGATCACGTACAAATCCCGGCCCCGCTTCACACACTAAATTCTAGATGCCACACGCTAATTAGTACACGCAAAATGAGATCTTAGTAAATTTGGTCCTAAGTTGCACATATTCAGTCATAAAGCTACACCTGGTGTTGAAACTTTGAATCAGTCCGGTATGATATCATGACAGGATGCATCCTGAAGGTCATGATCTTTTATTTGCACTTGATTTAAGGTCAGTTAGACAAACAGTTCCAGAGATATAGCCAAAAATCTGTTTTTTTCGTGCATAAAGTTCCACCTGGTGGGTAAACCATAAATTTGAAAATCGTGAAATTCAATACAGATCGTCCTCTTGGGGCCCTAAACAGGTACTCTGAGTATCATTTGGGAAAATTCTTTGAGTTATTTTGCTCACAGTGTTATCTGGCGGCGGCGGTCATTATGTAACCATAATATCCTTGACACTTTGCATTCAGGGATAAAATAATACAGGTTTTTTAGCACAACTATAAATTAATATGAATTGCAAATGAATATAGAATCTGACCACAGAGAGCACAGTACAATTGTTAATGCCAATAGTAAACTTACTTACAGTATGTAAAACATCTTTCTAACACTACTGAAAGATAAATACAGCACAATACAATAGTTTAAATTAGGAAATAATAGATTAAAAGTATATTACTAATACTACTACTACTACTACTAATAATAATAATAATAATAAAAATAGTCATAATATAAACAATTGTCTAAATCAAATTCTGTTTCTGTTCTGGTTTTAAATGCTTTCTGAATAAATCAACAGTGTGCAGATGGCAAAGGGTAAAAGAAAGATGTTCCACATCCTATTACTGCCTTGAAAGAGCAATCATGTGGTTTCATGAAATGTTTTTTTGGGACCTTGAGAACCATCTGGGTTCTCATTTATAACCGTTGCGTACGCACAAAATGGGGCCTGAAACTGGCGTACGCCTCCTTTCACGCAAAGGTTGTGA
>JBAMHX010000006.1:4700466-4711038 GCA_037177515.1 Pseudomugil tenellus | reverse complement strand
CACACACACACACACACACACACACACACACACACACACACACACACACACACACACACACACACACACACATACAACGAACCTGATAAAGTCAGCGTGTATTTCTTCCAGTGGTGTGTCAGTGTTAGTCCACACACCACTTCAGTCTCAATCTATCCCTCCATTTGTCTTTTTCCATCTCTCCACAAGATCTCTCCATGTTTTCAAGGACCTGTACATCTTCTCCCAATCTCTTTGTACTGTTACTCTATGTTCTCCCCTCACAATAAAGAAGAACATCCACATCTCTGAACTCTATTTTCCTGTGGAACACAAAGCAGCATCAACCTCTTCCTTTTGATCGCTGCGTGCAGCAGCATACTTTGCCGCGCTGTGACATGGATACGTTTTAAAGTGAGCATATACTGCTTTTAATTATCTTTGGTTATCTGTTACAACTGCTGGACGCATCCACCATTTATTTGCAGAGTTGTTTGTGCTCATCTCCACTATGCAAGATGCAACATATTGATAGTTTTTTGAGGTTCTGTGGGTGTAAATGTATGATATTCAGTATGTTTTACTTAGTGGTCCTAAATATAACTTGCTGCAGCAATTGCTTTTCTGTGAATCATAAGTTCACACGAGTGTTTTAGCAGCTGTACAGCACACCTATGTGAGAACTTACACTGATATCAGGGGGCACCGTTAAAAAGCAACTTTTCTACAATAATTAATGCTGTGCCAGCATTATTTCTTATGTAATGGCCGTTTTTCCTGTCAAGGTTAAGGAGACTGTTTTTTTTAGTTTGAGAAGAATATAAATTTAATAATGGAGAATAAAAGAAGTTGAACATAAATTAAACATTAAAACAAGAAGTGAGATATAAATTCAGACAGACATGGTACAAGTTTATAACCCGGGGAGAATCCCTCCAGAGATCTGTCGTCACACAGAAGTCTGGAACTATTTTTCCTTAGTTACTTAGAGGCACCCTTGTTTAAAAACTTTGATTATGTGCGTCAATCTGGAGCCTGTTCTTATGATATGACAACAAAACCGAGGTCTCGTCTAAACATTTCCCCGATGGAAGGAATTCTAGCCTTGCAGATGGTTTACTAAGGTCAAGGTAATTAAGTTAATATGTGACATTTCCCCAACACTTATATGAAAAACAGGTTTCTACTGGAAGAGGAAAGTTAGTTTAGTCGTTTCTGTTGAGTGACGTTAAAGTTATCATTTTTTATGCCAAACTCATTTGCACATCAGACTGTAGATTTTGAGAAATGGGAGCGCGCATGTCAAAAATTCACTTTCTTCCTGTGTTGGTTTCTTGGAGCTTCAGGGTCACGATGCAAAGCAAGTGTGACTTGTGTGTCCCTGTGGTCAACCAAACCCTTACAACTGCTTTTGTGTACTAGCTTCACATAATTTCTGGTAAGTAGGCTCTATGTGGATTCCTACCCCCCCTCCGTGAACCACAAGCATTTCACATAACAGAGAACAGTTTCAAATCTTGTCATCTGAAAGTATGGCCTGCAGACCTGATGGCATCTACACAAGAGCATGAAAATGAACAGCACATTTTTGTATGGGAAGCAGTGTGTGTACAGAATAGTAAACTTTCACACAATAAAAAGCAAACTAGAGCCACAAATCCTGTGTACAGAATCAAATCATTTTCACCAGCACTGCTTTTCAGTCAATAGGAATATCTGACTGAACTCTTTCTGCCAAAACTTTATTTAATTTGTCTCCTAAAAAACAAAAGGTTAACTAAATTCCTGCACTTCTACTCACAAAAACAATTTTATCTGGCCTGAACATGTGAAAATAAATGTTGTAATGTTTCGAGCCACTCATCAGACTATGAGTAATGTGTTATAAAAGCTGTATGTGTGTTGGTTACACAGTAAGGCCACATTGTTTAGTTCCCGATTGTACACAGTTTCACCACCAATGCTTCCGTCTTTCTTTTTTAATTATTTTTAATTGTTTCTAATACTTGTACCTATTGTAACAAGTCAACTACAAAGACTGATGAAATACTCTATTCATGAGTGGAAAAGTCCTTTTCTTTCCAAGCATTTGAAATGAAGTTCCGCCACCGGGAATGAATTCAAGATCGAGCGGAACAAAGATAACTGTTGACAAGAAGGAGGGCAGTCAGATGGTTTGTTTCACGGAACCATCTGGGAATTAATCTGTGGAAAATGCTGGAAAAAGTGAAAGCATTTTCAAAGAAATCTGAGAGATGATTGGAGAGATTATCCTTTTCTTTCTGGGTTTCAATTTACAAGTGAAATAAATCTAAAATAAACTGTTGCTAAGCTGTAAAAGAACTGAATCAGACATGTTCCCATTGATTGGTTAGAAGCAAACAAACCTGATGTGTCACAGGGTGTGAGCATCGGCCTGTTGCTTGTGTCTATCAATCACAAGCAAACTTCAATTGATTGTATCAACAGAGTGAAAACAGTTGATACATGTTAACCTACTGTTAGCACTGTTGCCAAGATGGTTGCTACATTTTGCAAGTGTTGCCAATCTGGCAATGCAGTTTGCCATATTTAGCTACTTTCAAACCCTCCTAGTGTCTTACACTGCAGATTGTGTGAGAAAGCTTCTTCCAACTATCTCTCTGAGTTTTATTTAACATAATGTAGCTGGACACAGCAGCTGATGTTGGATGATGATGTCTGATGACACTGCAGCCATGTCATTTATAATTTCATCCAAATGCCTCAAGCTGTTTAGTATATAGTCTGGAAACTTCTCCGTGACAATTTTAATACTTAAACATTTTTTATCAAGATTCAAATTTATTGCGATACAGTATATTCAAGCAAATCGATCTGGAGAGAAGCATAACGAACATATAAATATAACAGGACAATATTGACGACTTTTTAACACGCTGAAGTTACTTTCAATTTGAAAGTAAGTCTATTTCAGAAATTACAATCACAAACACACGAAATGACCTAATTAACACTTTATTAGTTTACAAGGCATGTTTTCATTATGGCAGCTTGATTATAATACACTTATTTTAGCCTTAAAAGCTACACTGAAGTGCAAAACAACAGTCCACCAAAGTCTAGTAGAGCTGCTTTAAATACAAGCAGTTTTATTGTGTATTTGACTGTGACTGTGACCTGTAGGCTATAAAGCATGTTCATAGTTATAAGTTAACTGGACTAATGCTAAAAATGTTCTATCCAGGCATATTAGGAACATAAGTTGCAAGTTTTTTAAAGCAAATAGAGATGTGTGTGTTTCACTTTAAATCAGATGTAGCACTGATGCTGAGAGCAGAAATATGCACACTGAGCGTGGCAATGAAGGCTGAGCTATAGGGAGACTGATCACATCAGTGATGACTGGGACATTCATCATCTAGCAGAATAACAGAAAGGACAACTTGTTAGAGTTTAACAGCAATATTTTGAGGAACATGTGCTTTTGTTGTAAACTGCGCTAAGTGGGGAACATTAAGGACAAAAATATGAGATCAGAGTTAAAAGGAAGATCAAGGGTAGGAATTGATGAAAGATTAAAGGCACTCTGATACATAATAAGACACTTTTCTCTTTTAGATCACTGATTTAACTTTAATTGTCTGTCTCTAGAGTTCAAATGAGTAGAAGATATTTCAGAAAACAGCGGCTTTACCTCACTGGCATTGTTTTCTTTTTCCAGATATATTCTCTTGAATTGAAAATAAGAACATAAAAAATACTTGGAATTTATACATATTGTGGTAAAAATACCCTATAGCCTTTGTCTCTATCAACTAAAATCCTGGAAACTGGTTTTAGGGAAGGAAGTAAAGCTATCTTTAGCAATTCTCGTCATTATATTTCTGTTATTTTTCTCTTTAACAAGCAGTTTTAGGATGTTTGTCATGTTCCCAGTGCTTAAAAAAGAGAAAACAAAAGGTGTAAGAATGCATACGTGTGTGTGCAGGTGTATGTCTGTGTGGGTGCATGCGCACATGCACATGTGGGTGGGAAAGATTCGGGAATAGAAGGAATCTAAGCATAGACAGAGACAAGAGAGAGGAAGAGAGGGAGACAGATAATGAGAACCAGGGGGAGGTGATGCTGGCATGGAGAGGGAAAGATAGATACCAGAAATAGACATGCAAAAAGCAAGGTGTTGAGTCAGAAAATGAAAGAAGAGATGGCAGGCATGGAGGGAGGAGGGGAGTAGGGAGAAAAGTGAGATGAGGAGTTTAAATGCACAAAGTAGATCGAGGGACAGGCAAAGGAGTAATGGGGGAGAATGCGAAATTAACAACGTGGAGTGGATGAACAACCAGAATAGAGTACATATGGCAAAAAAAAAGGCTGCAGAAAGAAAGCAAGGAGGAAAATGAAGACTAAGAAGTAGCAAGCAGGAAGACAGAGAGAAAGACACAAATAGACATGTGAGGTTGAGTCACACTGGGAAGCTAGAACAAGCTGAAAGCATACAGAATTACTGCAGGAACCACAGGGAGCATCACATACACACAATCCCTGTGCATATGTAGTGATGCACTTCTCAAGTGTGTAATGACAAAGCAAGGGCAAAGAGTACTTATAAAAGGCTCAGAGATAAAAAGGAGGAATAAGAAGCGATGAAGATGGAGGTGGAGGTTAAGCAGGTGAAACATAATATGCTCAAAGAGATTAACGCTGACTTTAACAGGCATGCTAGACATATACAAACACATATGCACACGCAATAAAGGAGGCTAATCTTTCCTTCCTTATCTCTCTTCATTTATACCCACCCACCCTCTTTTTGAACTGATTTTCTATTTATAAGACACAACATATGGAGCTGGTGCAAGAGTGACGCATAGAGTTAGAAAGAGGAAGAGGATACAGCGATGATGGCCATAGGGGGATAAGAAAGTTAGGCCGTAGTGTATGGGTTGTTTCTTTCTAAGCAGCCAGCTGGGCGAATATGAAATGGCTGCTGCTTCATCACAGACAAATTGCCATTAGCAATTAGTGCTGCCTCTTCCTCTCTGTTAGGAGATGTGTTAACTTAGTCCACAGGAGAATGACAATTCATGTATGTACGAGTGTCATCTCAAGGGTCCATTTAAAACAGAGACACTGCAACGTGTCAACGTCATATCATCTGGTTGAGTGTGTGGTTTGATTGTGCGTGAGCACAAAGAGACTGCATCAACATACAGTAAATGAAACACTGAAGAAAATTACTTAGTAGAAGGGAGAAACAAAATAAACTATAAAATTAAGACTAAATAAAAGTAAATATGAAAATAGGAAGCAAAATGTGTGAAGTTCAGCTTGAAAAAACTAGGAATGCATTTAATGTGACTGAACCTTCTGAGGTGTCAGCCTATTTAGTCTGTTAAATACTTCATTTATACTCTAAATACATATGTTGACCATGACTATGTATGTTAGGAGTGGACAGATTTACTATTTGATAGATTCCTCTCCATGAAAAAAGTCTCAATTCAATTACAATTTGTAAATGTTCAAAAACGATTTCTTTTCATAATAAGCAAATAAAATAAACCAGCTGGAAAGCGAGACAGGAGGCTAAGGCTGTGTCCGAATGTGCACCCTATGCCCTAACCCCTCATTCACTACATAGGGCTACACTATATAGTGCCCTCAATCCCTCTCCCTGTCATACATAACGTGACAACCAACTGTAACTATGGCAACCATAACAGATTTGAAGGCGTCGTTGCAAATGTAATGCAGTTTTGTGTGAAAATGTCTTATTTTCATATATTGCATTTTATTCTTTCTTTGTATTATATTGGTACAATAAAAAAGGATAAAAATTATTTTCTTTTTTTGTTACGTGTTTTTGATGTTCGTATCATTTACGCCATTGTAAGCTCTGGCCTGCAATGCATTGTGGTCTATATTGCCCCATCTAGTGACCATCAATGCTCACTACTTTTCAAGATGCATTGTGGGTAATTTTGATTGCTCTACTTTTTCCTCAAAGTACATTCGGACACCCCTACAAATGACATGAACACAATAAGGGGCACTATGTTGGGTGTAGGGTGCACATTCGGACACAGCCTAAAAGTTGCTGCCGCCCAGACACTTTAAGGAGCCGGATCTGTCCGTCCCTCTAAAATGTCCAGGGGCAAACAGTAAACAGCAGAAATAGCAAGTAGCTAGCAGCTGGTCTTGCAAATACTGTTTCTGACCATGATATTTAAGAATTCGTTTTGAAAGCTAGCATTTGGAAACATTTAGATTTTTACAGATACGAGAACAAATAAGTCCTGGACAAGTATTGCTTCATATGAAAATTGAAGCCAAAATAAAATCCCACATTAGAGGTGGTTGTTCCTAACTACTTCAAACTATATTCTTGAAGAGAAACATTTAAATATAAAAATGTGTTCAATATGTATTGAAATTTCATTTGTTTGGTAAGTTGAATGAATGAATACTGAGTGGAGTACAAAGTAGTATAAAAGGGTCCAGGACAGAGAAAAAACCCTCGATGTGGAAAAAAGATGCATGAAAATCCTGATAATCATAATAATCAAATCATAACACCCTCAAATTGAATCATGAGGAATCTAAGAATACACACCAATAATGTTTATAATTTTTTTTATGTTTTCTTTTCTTCTGTAGTACATACTCCGAGGTTGCAAACAAAATAACACTATCACTCCAGGTGCCTTATGCCTTGGTGAGATCATAGATTCCCTGAAGATTAAACTAAAACAATGTTTTTTAAAATGAAATAATTCATAACTCATTCAGATCACAAGAATAAAGTAAAACCTTTTATTTTACAGTCTTTAAAAGGAACAAAAAAAATGAAATAAAAACCATTTGAGAGGTTTAACCTTTAGCTCTTACTATAAATTATTGACTGTGCCCTTATTCTTATTAATATTTTAAAAGAATACAAACACACACCATAAAACGACTCACGGAGCACTTGCTGATGTATACACCTCATAGCTGCAATGAAGTTAAAGTATCTTTTTATGACCGATAACTACTTTCCTTTAACATCTAAAGGGCTTTAAGTCATATATGACTTCCACTGTTGGAGTATTTCATCATAAGATAGATAGACTTTATTGTCTGCCCCTTGTGGTGACAGAAATTCCTCTTCGACAAGGCTCAGGATAAATACAAGCATAAAAATTAGACACGCAACACAAGATTAAAAAGTACCTTACGACGGCTGTAAAGCTGTACCCTGTTGTCAGCAGGGAGGGACAGGTGACCATGCACACCTACATCTACTGATAATAAACTTAACATTACAATAAGCTAGTGTGAAAAGAAGACCTTGGTGTGTGAAATCTGCACAAAACACTGTTTAAATTAACATTGTTCATGCAGAACAATATAACAAACAATCTTGTCCCATAGGAATGTGATGTTACCCTGTTATCCTCAATATTGAACAGAAAAAATTCCTACGCTAACAATTTTAGTTCGTTTTAGTTTAGTAACAACTGTAAAACCTTTTACTCAACTAAAAAGTCTTTGGCGGTACGTATTTCACTTACACTTTTGCCTGATATGTATGATATACACACAGAGTTAGATTCCCACCAAGCATAAAGTATGGCAGAAAGCACAGCAGCTCATAAAGCTCTGTGCAAATAATCAGATCCACTCATTAAACGTGATAGCATTCCACCCAGGAGATCCATCCTAAACCAGCAGGACGAAACACCCAGAACCAGAACACAGAAGATTTGGATCTGCAAAACATGTGAGGATGCAAATACATGTGTGTAAGAGTGTCAGAGTTGACAGATTAAATGTTTAGCTGGCATGTATGCTAAGAAAAGAGATGCAGCACCCCCCCCCCAGAGATGAGGCATGATATCATATGTTGATGACGCATCCTGATAGGTGTGATAAATGCTCCAACACATCTGTGTCAAAGCGAAGGGTGATAATGTGTAATTTCTTGGAAAGGGCCCTCAGGGACAGATGTTGTGATATTCATAGTAAATGTGAAATGGATGGACAGTATAGAAGATAAAGAGATAGAGGGAGGATCATTGGGGAATTGGGAATACAGGCTGATAAAAACAAATGGAGACTATTAATCAAACAGACAAACACTTGGGCCGAGCGAATGACTGGACGGCTCATGTGGCAAAATGGCTGAACATCTATGCGGAATTTTCATGCATCATGTCAGCGATATGTCTCATCTGACACAGTTTCCATCGACCTTCTGCTGCGTTTTACATTTTGTAAAGCTCGAGTAGTTTCAAAGAAAAAAAGGTAAAAGTCCATAACTATGAAAAATCCGTCGTGTAAGATAGAAAAGCTGTTACTCATCAGATCACTTTGAGATAAAGATTTCTTTTTAAAAATCTTTTTCTTAAGGTGTGTAAAGTATGTAAACGTTAGATATTAATCCTGAGAATAAAATGATCAGAAATAGGGTGATGAAAGACATTTCTGATGAGGTTGTGGTAAAGCAACAGTCTTACAACAGTGTAACAGCACTTTTTCTTCAATTCCTCTGTATTCCTAAAGAAAATATCCTTACAGTGTAACATTTTTGTTAGATCCTCTTAAAAAAATAAAATGTGAAGGTTTTAGTTTGTGAATCAAACATCTGAGAATATAGTTAGCAAATTAATAATCTCATGACATGAAATAATATGAATAAAAACAAACTTAAGCTCCATTTGTTACATTTTGTCTACATGTAACTTATATCAGTACATGCATAGTATGACTTAAATGGGATATTTTAAGAATCCCAGTGGTAAGTTTTCACTTAATAATTGAGTATTTGTACGTGTTGTTTCTCTACTTTTTCCTCTGTAAGCCCTCTGAACACTTCCATTATTAATGAAGTGAGATTAAAACTTATAGACTGACTTGACCTGCGGAGAGCTTTTACTGTCTGCTAAATGATGCAGCCTGAGACACCGTGTGCAGGACTCTGGTCTCACCTGAAACAACGCTGGTCCCCATGGTTAAATTAATGAGAATATCCTGTCATTCAGTGCCTTATGAGGGTGAAGACAAAGTTGTAGTCTACTTTTTATCACCATCTATATGAATGTGTAAAACATGTTAGCTAAGGAAGCAGAGAGTTCTACAGCATTTTCAAATACTCCACTCGAAGCTCTTTCTGGTTTCCAGTGCCAGTTTAGACAAACATATGTAGTTGATTGCAATAAACAAAGACATAAATTTACATTAAATGTAAAATGCATAATATAAATATGAATTTGTCCTCTTTGGGAATATGGTGAATGTATTCTGGCCCAGAACAGCTGTGCCTTTACCATCACTGTATCGAATAACAACTAAAAAATGGATTTACTGCGAAGTGCTTTGGGTACATACAGCTAATTCATTACAGTTTTTATAAAATATTCCTAAATTAGAAATCTTATGCAACTTATAAACCATCTGTTAACATTTTAAGAGGATTTGGGAAGATAATCATTCATTTGAGCTTGTCTGCCCTCTAGTGGTAAAAAATTAACTCGTGCTTTGATAGCTATTGTGCTTAATTACTCATAATCTGTTCAACTAATTGATATGCTTGAATGTAGCTGATGCAAAACGTAAGAAAAAAATAACCTGCCTGGCATTTTCTGGTCTTTCAGAAAATGGCATAAAAGCCACTTAACAAGTGAATAAAAGCACAGACGCAGAGCGAGAGAAAGAATAGCATGGAGTGGTGCAAGTGGCCCAATCAGGTAAATAGAGCAGCTTTTAATGCACATTTTCCAAATGGATCAGAGGTGGTAAGTTTATTAGCTTGCGCTGAGAGTCAGTCTGTTTAAAATCTATTACAGATCATGTCCTGTGGAGACCCACCAGCAATGGGCCCACAACCTATTTCCGGTTCCAGCCGGAGTGGAAGAACCGGGTCAGCTCCCAGTGAAGCTGACATGCTAGGTCACAAATTGTCTTTTCCGTGAACTAGTCGTTTGCTCCCTGGCAGAGATCTATGCTGTAAAAGGTTTTTTTTACTTTTCCATAGTGTTAATTTGCACTAATGCTACATTTACTACTTGATCAGCTGCAGACAAAGCTTTGCGTGTGTAGTCATTCATTTTCAATACCACTTAATCCATTTCAGGTTCGCAGGGACACTGGAGCCAATCCCAGCAATTAGCAAGTGAGAAGCAGGGTACATGTACATAGATGAAACATTACACACTCAAGGAAAAACGATAGCACTTCCTCCCGTTTCATAAAAAACACACTGGCTAATTGAGGTCAAAAACGCATCCTACTTAGGTCATATATGTTTTTGGTCACATTTTGGGATCTATGCACAATGAGCAATATTATTGGCAAAAAAACGTACTCTTTTCTACTTATAAATGGAACAATGAGACACAAAATCAGAAATAAAATGAAAGACGTTGAGACATTGTGTAAAATGTGTGTAAAATCAATACATTAAATGTTCTAAGTTAAGGAATTAGCTCTTTGGTCACTCCTGGAAAGTCACAATCCTGCATGAACTCATCTAAACCAAAACCTGGACTACAGTAGACCTGGAGTTTGAGATTTGAGAAACTAAATTCTGTAGTAGTAGTAGTAGTAGTAGTATTAGTGTATATATATATA
>JBAMHX010000006.1:4643399-4664106 GCA_037177515.1 Pseudomugil tenellus | reverse complement strand
CACACACACACACACACACACACACACACACACACACACACACACACACACACACACACACACACACACACAAGTAAATATTAAATAAGACATACAGGTTCACATATATAACTAAACTCTTAAAGTAAGAAGCAATTGTTTATATTAAATAGACATGATGAGCAGAAATTAATCTTCATGGCTTAAGTCAATGAAAAGGAAAATTAGTTTAAAACTAAATACATAACATGACTTTTTTAGCATTAACCCAGAAGAAGAAAAAATGTTTATCCAGATGGCAAGCTGGCTAAAAAAAATCCTGGAATATCTCAATTACAAGCAGCAGCGTTACCAACCGATCTCACTGTTTTACTAACTGAAGTCTGAGACATCTGAACAGTTAATGGAGGGAGTGCCGTGAAATATGGCGTTTAAAATCACACAGAAGCATAATGTCCTCCTGAAATGGCCTATTGAAAAGCTATTTGCTTCTCGTTTTTTGCTTCTCGTGAAAATTTACTCTTATTGAAAAACCCTGATGGGTGAGATTGAGGAACCTGAAAATGCACCACCCAACTTTCAATGTACAATACAATGTATTTACCCCAAAGCAGGGGCAGACTGGGACAAGAAAAAAAGAAAAAACATCCCTGACATAACCGCCCTGACGGGCCCATTTACAATCATTCCCACCAGAAATTGTTATGCTGTCTTAAATGTGAGTTTCAACTGTGCAGCTCCTTAAAACCACTAAAACCTTGCTGTCAGTTAGCAGGAATAAGTGAGACATTAAATTCTTCCAAGAAGTATAATTTGCTAATGAAATAAAAATGCATTTTCCAACACAGTGATGAATATGAGAGCAGCATTTCCTACTGTGTGCTTGATGGAGAAGAACAACAGAACAGACACGATAAATTATGGACAAATTATTGAGTTCAGATGAAAACTGTTCCTGGAATAAATGCAGAAACAGTATGTATATTTACATGGAACTTTTAATGTGGTCAATCGGCAATATGAAAAAATATGCGTCATAAAGACATGTCAGCTGATTCAATCTGTCTTAATGGGAAATGCTAAATGGATTTGTATTTATATACAGCTTTTCCAGTCAAAGTACTTAACACTATATGTCACAGTCACCCATTCATACACACTCATACCCTGTTAGGCACATCAGGGAAAATGCAAGCTTCAATGTCTTGCCCAAGGACACTTAGGCATGTAGTCAGGGGAAACCTGGAATAGATACACTAACCTCCCGCTCTTCCACCTGAGCTACAGCCACACGAAACAAAGCTTGATGCAATTAATAGGGCTGGTTTGAACAATCAATTTATACATTCAAAAAATCAGGAAAATGTGACCATGCATACACTGATGCCTATCATTCCTGAGGTTGACATCATCTCTGCACATGTTTGAACCCTGTTGAGGTTTATATAATGTGATTAGTTGTAGGGAAGTCCGAGACAAGGACTGGGTTGGGCATCTGGCACATGCAATATGCAACATGTCAATAAGCATCTCGATGGGCGAAGACTTGAAGCAAGTTTAAAAACAGAGAAAACTTAATAAGTCAATTCATAGATTAGATAAAGGACTTCTGCAGAAATATAAAGATTTCATAAAGTCACAGCAGTAGGTTTTTGTGACTCAGAAAGTTTTCCATTTTATGACTAGATGGATGAGCAAATGGAGCCACTAGCAAACGTTCGCTGCTACAGTGTGGATGTTGGTTTGGAGGTTAATCTGGAAATGTTCATATCCAATGTCCAAAAATGTCAAAAGTTTTTGACAATGTAAACTGTTTTTTGCTACCTGGACTTGTCTTCAGAAGATGTTCTCAATCAGGTTTAACAAAAGCCTGGATGGAAGTTTTTTTTGTTGTTGTCTCCATAAGTCAGGTTCAGGTTCATCACTGTTGCTGGTGAATGATGGTTAAAAATGATTTCTCTTTCAACAAGATGATTTAGTTCCAGAAAACAACCAAAAAAATTTAAGATTTGCAGTTTTAAACTAAGTACATAACCAGTTTACACAACTAGTTAGCTAGTGCACAAGAACAGTTACCCAGCTGGAAACACTGACGTCATCACCAAATTTTATGAATGTGTCTGGTATGGCTCAGACTTACAGGGTTTAATGGGTCTCTTTACTCATAACAGAATGAGTCAGTAATATGAAAGAAGTGCAGTTTACCACTGCTGCCATTATAATCATTTATGGCAGGTGATGGTCCAACTGTGCAAACATGTCAATCTTTGGACAATAATCAGTGTAACTATTTTTAGATGACTTATTGGCTTAATGTCCACTATATTCCCTACATAGTGTCCTATATAGTGGTCACACCATTTGGTGTCTGAAGAAAAGAAAATGAAAATTTTGATGGTTGGGAAGGAAACCGCTACATCAGTGTAACATATGGACAAAAGTGTTGGCTAAATAACCAAACAATCTTAAATAGTGTTTTATTTTTGTTTATTGTCCACCAACAATAAACACAGAAGCAGCCTCTAAAACATTTTCACCTAAAAGTAGTCGCCTATCAGCATACAACCAATAACTAATAGGCTCATCAAGAAAATCAGAAAACTGCTGACTCACTGTTGTTGGCAAATGACGGTTAAAAATGATATTTTCTCTTTCAATAAGATGATTTAGTTCCAGAAAACAACCAAAGAAATTTAAGGTTTGCCGTTTTAAACTGAGTACATAACTAGTTTACAAAACTAGTTAGCTAGTGCACAATGACAGTTACCCAGCTGGAAACACTGATGTCATCACCAGATTTTATGAATGTGTCTGGTATGGCTCAGACTTACAGGGTTTAATGGGACTCTTTACTCATAACAGAATGAGTCAGTGATATGAAAGAAGTGCAGTTTACCACTGCTGCCATTATAATCATTTATGGCAGGTGATGGTCCTACTGTGCAAGCATGTCAATCTTTGGACAATAATCAGTGTAACTATTTTTAAATCACTCATTGGCTTAATGTCCACTATATTCCCTACATAGTGTCCTATATAGTGGTCACACCATTCAGTGTCTGAAGAAAAGAAAATGAAAATTTTGATGGTTGGGAAGGAAACAGCTACATCAGTGTAACATATGGACAAAAGTGTTGGCTAAATAACCAAACAATCTTATATAGTGTTTTATTTTTGTTTATTGTCCACCAACAATAAACACAGAAGCAGCCTCTAAAACATTTTCACCTAAAACTAGTCGCCTATCAGCATACAACCAATAACTAATAGGCTCATCAAGAAAATCAGAAAACTGCTGACTCACTGTTGTTGGCAAATGACGGTTAAAAATGATGTTTTCTCTTTCAATAAGATGATTTAGTTCCAGAAAACAACCAAAGAAATTTAAGGTTTGCCATTTTAAACTGAGTACATAACCAGTTTACACAACTAGTTAGCTAGTGCACAATGACAGTTACCCAGCTGGAAACACTGACGTCATCACCAGATTTTATGAATGTAGATAAACTAACAATAAAGTGGCTGTTTTAAAACTTCATCTTAACTTTGTAAATAGCTGTGTGTACATCAATAACTGTCTGGTATGGCTCAGACTTACAGGGTTTAATGGGTCTCTTTACTCATAACAGAATGAGTCAGTGATGTGAAAGAAGTGCAGTTTACCACTGCTGCCATTATAATCATCTAGGGCAGGTGATGGTCCTACTGCGCAAACATGTCAATCTTTGGACAATAATCAGTGTAATTATTTTTAAATCACTCATTGGCTTAATGTCCACTCTATTCCCTACATAGTGTCCTATATAGTGGTCACGCCATTCGGTGTCTGAAGAAAAGAAAATGAAAATTTCAAAAAGCAGTGAAAATTGATGGTCACTAGACGGATCAATATCGACCACAATGCATTGCAGCCAGGATCTCACAATAATGCAAATGACATCAACACAGCAGGTTAACACAAAACTTTAGAGCTTCATTTTTATTCTTTTTTATTGAATAAGATGCAATGAAAAATGAAATAGAATATGAGGAAATGAAATATTTTTTTACACAAATTTGGTTTACATTTGGAACTAAAACTTCAAGTGTGATACAGTTACAGCTGTTAACTATTATGTGACAAAAAGCTTTGTGTCCAAATTGGCAACAGAATGAGGGGGCTATATGGTGCAGTCCTAAACAGGGAGTTTGGGAATAGTGTGTGTCTCCTCTATCTAAAAGTATGCGATGGGTCCAGCCTGCTGTCATTAAATCCCCAAACGTGGAGTGTCTGGGATATTATGATTTAATCCCACTGCCAGCACTGGATATCTTTCTTGTGAAAGCAACAACTTGAACAATTTTCACAATTGGATTTTGATCTGGCTCAGATTTCACCATATTGGAATTCATGGTTTCCTCACTAGGTGACGCTTATGCACAAAGAATAATTTTTGGCTAAATCTCTGGAACTATTTCTCTCATTGACCTCAAATTCAGTGCAAATAAAAGGTCATGACCTCAGGATGCATCCTATCCTGCTACCATTCCATGCTGGTTCAAAGATTCAACACCTGATTGGGCTTTGTGACTTAACATGTGCAGCTTTATATTATTGTATTGTGGCAATGGATTGTGGATTGGGGAATAGGAGGATTGGGGGATTTCGGGGATATACCCCTTGCCGTCGCTTCCGACTGCATAGACCTTGTTTTAGAAATGAACCAATGGCCCATCGGTGGCCCATTGGTTCCCAGTCAGCTTTCATTTGTCTGAAAATAAAGCTCACTGCTGACCATTTGGAACAATGAATAAGTCATGAACAGGGACCACAGTGAAAGAAAGTTGTGTTTAAAATTGAAGTGGGCAGGACTGGTATTGTTTTTTCTGCCAATCTACTGAGTTTAATGGACCAGTCAGATGAATAAAATGAACAGGAAAATACTAGATGTGCAAAATGTCCAGTAGATCATTTCCCCCATGTGGAAGATGAGCCGCCATCAAAATTATGAAGTTCAGAGCATCAAAATGAGCAAGAAATGGGATTTAAGTGAATTTAAACAGAGCAGATCAGAGAATGGTCAGAGTATTTCATAAACTGCCGTTCTACTCGGATTTTCACCGACAACCATCTCTAGAGTTTAAAGAAATATCCAGTGAGTGACAGCTGACTGGATGAAATTGACTTGCTCATATCGGGGTCAGAGGAGAATAGGTAGACTGGTGAGAAAGAGGCAACTACAGCCAAAATAACCACTTACTGATACCAAGGTATGGGTGATATAATCTATAACTGCACAACACATCAAACTGTAAAGCAGTCGGGCTACAAAAAGCCCGACTTTTTGGTAAAAAGCTATTTTTATTGGTCCTATATTGAGTTACTATTTCTTAACTTTTATGTTTGGTATTTTATTCTCTTAATTCTTCTTTAAACTCACCCCTGTTATCTTTCCAGTGTCTTAGTTCTCCGATAACCGGGTTAAGCGCCTCTTGGGACATAATTAATGCATACATGTGCAGCTTTATTATTTGTAAGTGTCAGTTGCATTTTGTGTATATCTGGGTTTTATGAGCTTTCGATCTGGGGGATCTGTTGGGTAATGCGTCTTTTTTAGCAGCTACTGTAAAGCACAATTTTTTTTTTTGTATAAAAGGTCCCTTATCAATAAAGATTGATTGATTGGTTGATGGAAGAAGACCCCACGGGGGGTCCGTACTGTCAGCTACAAACTCAAGTCAAACAGGCTCATGACAACTGGACACCGAAGTTTAGAATTTTCCTGGTTTGATGACTCACTTTCAGATGGATTCAGCAGAACAATACACCATGTCACAAAGCTCAGATCTTCTCAAACTGGTTTCTTGAACATGAAAATGAGTCCAACAGTCTCTACACTCACAAGATCTTTAAGATATGGTGGAATTGGAGAGTCTTATCATGGAGGTGTAGCAGAAAAATCGGCCGCAACTTTGTGATGCTATCGCATCAATGGGGGCCACAATCTCTAAGGGATCTTTCCATCAACTTGCTGTATCTATGCCATGAAGAATTAAGGTATTTCGGAAGCTAAACATACTATCGGGGTTTACCTTAAAAAAGCTAAATATGCTTTAAGTCTTTACTGGATACTTTTTGGTAATTTGTGAACCTCCCTGCCTCCATGCTACTACTGGAATTGTTAAACAAATGTTTCCACAAATAACTTTGGGACTGATCATAAAAATTAAGATATGACAACTGGAAAGGTCACCAGCATATTTTAGATGCTTCCCTGCTGCAACTCACCTGGCTCTTCAACAGCTTGTTAATAACTTCAGCATGAGCTTCTACGTTGTCATTTGTGTCAGGTTTGTTGCAGCAGGAAAACATGGAAACATCTGCAGGACACAGGCTCAAGTTGGTGATCCCTACCCTACACTAAATGTGTGCACAGAGACTTAGCCTCATTCTTCTGTGTCTTTTACATGCATCTCACAGTTCTTTTCCAAATAATGTGTGGATGTGTAGCTTGAACAGCAGGGGTAGTGTTGTGATTGGTCTGCACGGCTTTTTCAATTTTTACTTTATCATCTGCACCACCTGACATGAACTCTGCACTGCCTTCTTGCAGAAATATTGCATAGCAACCAGATGAAAATAAAGGATGCATGGGAGTATGTAGGCATTTATGTTTGACATTTGAAATAAACCTACATATTTACATATATAGAGAGAGCATAAATGAGCCTCAAGAGGAATAGAAAGTGGGTGCAGTGATGGTAAAAGCAACTTATCTTAATATCGTGTTTTTTTTCGTAAACATTTTCTTATTCATATATTTCACAACTAATCCAATCAGTCTGATTCAAATGATATTTTACAGTAGCTTTCTGTTATATAAAAATATAATTGCTTCTTCAGCTGTATTTATTATCTGTATATATCTATCAGTGGTGCAGTGAAGCCAGTGTAATTACACCCCACATTCCAGGTCTTGATTGTAATGTGTTGTGACCTGTGATTTTCAACATTTCTCACCTCTTTATTGATTTTATTCCTCCACACACTCTGAACTCTACTCCTGATCACCAAACTGAGCAGTGATGTCTCTCTCCCTTTAGTAATCACTGCCAGTTACTGCAGACACACAGCTCTTCAGAGTGCGTGTGTCGGTCTGCGGGCACGCAACCGATAATGTCTCAGTGTGTCTTACTCATATTGTCCATAGTATCATCATTAATCATTTCTCCTCCGCCCAGACACGGCCATCAGTTATTGAGAGGAGCAATAATTTGGAATTGATTTAGTCCCCCCACACAGAAGCTGCCTCAGAATATAAATGTTCCTCTGGCAAGATGGAAGAATGAAAGCTATATAAAGGGCTGTCAGCATCTAAAGCTCTCCAGCTCTGCAAATGCACCCGAGAGATGCCCGTTTCAGTTTCTTTATGTCTGTCTATTTCTGTCCCTTTTCCTGGCAGACTATATGGGAAATGTTCCTAGTTTGTGCATGCATTCATCTATGAGTCAGTTCGGTGGAGACGAGAGAACCTGATGGACGGTATCTCCTATCGTACTAAACCCCCCTGTGTTAACAAGGATGCAGATGTAGGAGACAGAGCGTGAGAGAGTCGGTTACACATCTTGAGAGATAGTTAAAGAGACAATGAGAAGCTGAGACAGACAGCTCAAAGCTGAGGAGAAGACTACTAAGCCTCTATAAATAGGAAAAAGATTGGCATATGAGGGATGAGAGACTGTCTTAAAGCTTTCTTTTATTCTTCTTTTTACCTTGAGACTTGTCCCATCGATTTGAACTTCCTATTAACTGACATCAAGAGATAGTATTAGACAAGAAATAAAATAAAAACAAGTCAGGCATTCATTATTTTGAAACACACTGTTGATACTGTGGCTTTCAGAGTTAAAATTACAAGCAGAAACATTAACAAAATCCAGTTTCCTCAGTCTTTTTTATCAGGTAAGCATGTCTTTCTCCAACTTCTTTGCTCCGCAGATGCTAATAAACTGTGTAATCAATTGTTTCTACATTCATTTTTATTTCCACTTAAACTTCCTAAAACATCTAGACCATTTGGAAAGAGAAATGGAACTGAAAAATGTAAATTATAAAACTTTCACATTGTCCATTTCATTTAAATTTATGGCTAAATCTGAGCTGCATCCTGCCGCGTTTATGACATGCAGTGTCGCACTGTGAAATGCAGTCTGAGAGAAAAATGTCTTAAAGCACTTTAAGGGAATGTTGAGATTCACAGTGGTTTTCTGTTAATGTTGCTCAAAAAAGCTGTGCATCTTGGGATGAGGAAGGAAAAATGATGACTCACAGATGTACAACTGGCAATCGTGTGATACTTAATTGAAAGACAGACATGTTGGAGCTAGGATCTGAAGCCACTTGCGGTCCCAGATCTCCAGAATCTGGGTGCTGGAGGAACACGCTGTCTCTCTCAAAGCCAGGATCATCACAGAGTGCCTCCAAAATGTGGGAGCAGAATGAATGAAAAGGCCTGTTAGGAGTCCAGACCTCAACCCAGCTGAACACTTGTGGACTGGGTTTGGGGATGCTGTTTGTGCTGGAATGACCAGCGCAACCAGACTGGTTGACCTTCAGTAATTCCAGATTTGAGTAATGGGACGCCATCCCACAGCAAAATGAGACCAGCATGAGACCACACTGCTCAGGAGGAGGCGCTGAGCAGTGTGGCTGCATATGGATCCTGTTGTTATGGACCAATATAAAAATGGTTAATATGTGTCGTTTTTCTTGTTACTGTGAGAAAGTGCAATTGTTTAATCCACCAAGCCCCTCAGAACAGAAATTAATGGTTATTTTAACACATTTGCAGCATTATCCCCGTGTTTAACTGTCATTTTTATTCATAGAAGCAAAATCCTTCAAGTAATACATCAATAAAATTGTTAATAACCACACTTTCAAACAGTGCATAAATATATAAACTAACAGTTAAAAGTTTGGACACACTTTACCATAGAATTTAATGGGAAAGTGTCTCCAAAATTTTGACTGGTAGTGTATATATTTATGGAAAATAATTGTCTAAACTTGCTCATCCTTTAGTTAATACAGCACAACTTCTATTTCCACCACATAAGAGCAAAACATGGAGTTTTATTAGATCCAAGTGGTCTTTGGTGAACCATGTACCCATCAGAACTTGTATCACGTTCTTCGTCTGTCCATGAGTCATTTCTCCAAGTCAGAGATGCATATCATCCTTTACATATGCTGGTTTTGGTTGTATTTACCCATAATCCCCATTAAACCCAGGAAGTTGTCGCCCGCTTCCTGTATTTGATCCACTTAAAGCAAACTCAGAGCTACAATTGTACAGAATCGTCCAAGTCTGCATCCAAACACATCTCAAGATTATAGAAAGGGAAATCTTCTCTCACCTAGTCCGTAACATCCTCAAAGTGTGTGTGTGTGTGTGTGTTTGTGCGTGTTTTAGGGGCTATTTGTTTATCTCAAGATTGGGTCCTCTACCAGTGATCTGAAAGCTCATGTGTCCTGCGCAGTCACCTAGCTGTTACCATTGATCACTTCTGGACAGAGTTGTCTGATGTTGCTCCAGATACGTGTTGGAGCCGCCCCTGCTCACTACTCCTAGAGCTACAATTTCAACGGATTCTATTATTGCCTACACATCTCAGCCTTTCTCCAGCTTTTCCAAGAGTGCTTAATGTTTCTCGTGTTTTTTTCCTGCTATTGCCATTGTTGGGGATGGCTACATTAATCACATTATCTTTCCTCTTCTGCTTATCTATAATCACAATGTCCATTTGATTGGTCTTCACCTTTTTGTCAGTCTGTAACTGTAAGTCCGACATTAAAGTTCATTCTCTTATTCTCCACCATCTTAGGAGGTGTTTTGCATTGTGACTTAGGGGTCTCTGGTCCATAATCTGATGAGATATTCTGGTACACATGCAGGAACTTTGTTATAGCATTCCATGTGTTCTCTTCCTGTCAGCATTTTAACACCCTGATGGGTTGTTTCAACTCTTTTCATACCTAATTCATATTGCTACACATATATAGATTACAAGTCAATAAGTATGGACACACTTTTATACTAAAAGCAATGGATAAGTGGAAAGGGTAACTTTGCTCCGACATCTCTGATCTGAATATATTCATGTCTCAACCATTTTTAAAGTGAGCATGCTGTTCTATTAACACAGTGCTGTAAACGTGTGTGTTATTGGATACAAATAAAAGATGACTGTCAAAAAAAGTCATGCTTTGATTATTCAGACGGACGGACGGACAGACGGACGGGATATAGACAACATCATATTGTAATCCAAAAATACCCCCTGAGAATAATTTATACAATTCTGAAATAATATGAATACTGTAATAAAGTCATTTGCAAGCAAAGCTTCATCTGCTTAATCCGATAATCAAACTGCTGATTCAAAGAGAAATTTGTGTGAGAGAAATACACAGAAAATGACCACTCGGTTGTAATTACATACACATAGTTGAGAGCTATCCGCCTGGTATGTGGGACTGTTTTACATCAAATTCCTGCAAATCTGCACATGAAATGAAACATTTCTTACATCTGTTTAAAATCAAACTTCTTCTCAGAATTCAAAGAACATTTTGTTGCTTTTAAATTTTTTTTTTGGAGTCTTCAAGTATTTGAACTCATGTTTGGACTCATATTTGGATTCATGACAACTGCAGAGCATATCCAAGCATGACATGCATAAAATAATGAACAAGTGTGCTTGTTCAAGCTCTGTTCGAGGTAATTTAGAGGATTACAGTGATTAGTACCGCAACTTTATTTTGGGTGTGAAGAACAAATGTTATGGATGGAAGATAACATTTAAGCAGTTATCTAAATAATTTGTGAGAAGTTATTCTTGTCTGACACTTTAACGTGTTATCGGTCTGGCTGTTGTGTGCGTCAGCGGTCCGGTGGAAGCTGAAAAGGAGGTGGGCGAGAGAAGATGAAGTGACACCAGGTAACAGGCTGACAGCCTCAAGGTGAGATGCAGCACTTTCATTACTGATGTCTCAACCTTTTGTCCTTGCCATCTACTTTTACCCACACACACTGTGTTGTGGAACAGACTAAAAACTAATGCATATTAGGGGTGTAAAAAAATATATATATATAGATTTGTGTGACAATATTATATCAATATTAAAAGTAACTTAATTGATTTTTATTTTTTTATGGGAAGATCTTTACTCATCAGGCAGACATATTTTTTTATTACTCTTGTACATATAGAGTGTTATTTATTCTGCACTGAAATATAGATCGTCCTGTTCTTATTCAGTAAGTTGGCTTCAAGTATGGAGCATCTTTGGGTATGACAGTTTTCTTACCATTAAATTGTAGTAAAGAAAATTCACAATTGATTGCCTTTATACTGCAGAGATCAAAAAGTTCCTTGGCTTGATCTTTATGTAGAAAAGGGATTTATAACATCTTAAATTTCTGGGAAACTGGGAAATTTTTCTGGATAAAATCAATGTGAACTGTGAGGTTTTAAAAAAATAGAGGACCAGATAATTGATGTACTTGAGGATATAAATCATTTAATTTAATTATCTTCACTGTTTTACCACTACAACACTAAACTTAGAGAATTATATAAGACAGTTAGCAAGCATCTTCAACTATACATAAATGAATTACTATAATTACTATACAACTATACATGAATTCAGTGTTTTTTGGGGTTTTTTTTGGCGACAATAATGGCTTGTCTACATGTAGCCAGGTATCTCACAAAATAGATATTTTTCTTTGATTCGGCCTATCATTTACACAAAAATGCAGATTTACATGATCAAAAATAATTATTTTAAAAACCTCCAACCAAAGTGAAGATTTTTTAAACTTCCGTTGATACATCTGCATATGGACATATATAACCTGGGCTTTTGGTGTGAAAATGTCACTGTCTGTAAGGAAAAATATGATGACATTGTTTACAACACGGATATCCTCAAAACTATCAATTGTCCAGGCGCTTAGTGTTTGTTTGTTTTTACAAGCACAAATACAACTGCACATAGATCTCCTCCGTCCTCCTGGAGGAATGGCATGACAATTTCCTCATGCCTTTGCTTCTGTTGTTTTTATGTCCTTACATAGAAGGACAGTCTACTGTCCTTTGGATCACCAGTCACTGTTGCCTGCACCTTGTACTATTCAGATGACTAAGGTAGACTGAAAAAAATGATATAGTTATGAATGTGTTTAACAGTGCAGTTATGTGGATAGATGTGGATCGATTTAATATTTTTAAAAACAAGGAGGTGTGGACATGATTACTTTTTTATTAGACGGAGAGGGTGAGATATACGGTTATGCAAAAAGTGTGGACATGGACAGTCTGAACAAAAATTACTTGAAAAAAATGGTTCCCAGTCTGAATCCAGTACTTCATATTGAGAGTAAAGAACAATTTCTCAACATAAAGAGATTTTAGTGCCGTATCAGTTCTTTACTGGACTAAGAACCACTGGTGGCTGGGACACGGTTAGGGTTATGAAGAAAAACTTTAGGACCACTCTAATGACTTTTCCGTGTTTGAACACATCCAGCTAGCGTTTGTAAATGCTGTTAGAAATAACTGATCTCACTTGTTAGCAACATTTGCAACACAGACCATCATTTATAAATGTACTAGTTTAAACCAGCTGGTACAATGGACATATAATGAAGGTGCCATTAAACAGTGTTAATGAATATATTTATGAATGGGGCTGACAATGTTGCTATATATAGGACTGACCTTCATAAATGCCAAGTTTGCTGCAGAAATAAAAACAGACTGGTGAAGGTTTAACATCTATGGGGGAGGGTGGAGGGAATCATACAAAATGTTTTCTTGTACTAAAAGAAAGCAGAATTAATAACTAGAGGGGTGTTCTGTCCAGGGTTTACTCTTTTTCCTGCCTTGTAGGTGCTAGGGTAAGTTCAAGCTTCTCCAGTGATTCCCAGTTGGAATCAGCAGGTTTAGAAAACGTATTACATTATGAATGTTAGCATGCACATTAAACTGATACCTAATCCATGTTCTGAGTGATTCCAGGTTAAAAATATCTATTTTCTCATGCCTGTGTGTGAATCATCACTGTTTCTTTAACTTAAAGTATCTACGCTGTTGCTTGCTTTTAATAATCTTAATCTAACTTAATATATATGATTTCAATTTCTTTGATTATTTCTATGTCTTCGTATTGCAACAATCACTGCAGTCATGTGTGTGAAATTACGTATTGCCCCCATTTGCACGTCCTTTTGAAACTTGCTAAATATAGACACAGTTTCTACTAGCAACATTACTTTTGGGTTTGATAAATCGCTTCGCTTGTGCTAAAATCATATATTTACATGTTCTCCTTCCACTCCACGCAAAATTGCATGTGAACGCCCCAATTTACATATTCATTGAGGCAAACGTACTATCTCGAGGAGGACGCGCAATTTTGCATCTTTGGAAGACGCAAAGCCTTTTACTCACTGTTAGTAGATCATTTTGTACTTTTTTTAGCGTGTGCAATGGGTTTGCACGCGTTTTAGTACACGCAAACTTTAGTAAATCCGTCCCTAAAAGTGTAATCAAGGCATTTATGTCAGATTAAAATAAAAATACTCCAGATAACTTGAATCAGTTATCATTCTAAACAACCTCACACGGGTTCAGATGATGAACAAATAATGTATACGTGTCTGATACATAAAGAAGGATTGATGAGATAAATCTGTGAAAATGTTCCCCACGAAACTCTAAGAGGCAGAAAGCTGATAGAGAGCTTGTAAGTTCTGGTCATGCAGGAAAGCTATTTAGAATGTGAGATGCAGATAATACCAATTATTATAGACAAATAATTGTGTTTATTGGTGAAATACAAACACAGTTTTAAGAAACAGTCATCATAAGTCAGTGTTTATTTTTACTTCTTTGAGTTTTTGTTCACGAAAATTGTTAAAAACGTATGTCATAGTTTTTTAGACAACGCAACAAAGAAATCATTGACCTAAGTTATCCATAGAGGTGTCTATACTTCTCTTGTTTGCTGCTCTCATTTTCAGCTGCCTTTTTTCTTTACATCACAGCAAACTGAAGGTCGGTAAGCCAAACCTTCCTGAGATGTACCAGACTCTCACACCGGGTCTCTCCTTGCCAGAATTTCATTATGTTTCTCATCCTCTTGTATCCCGTGCCTTTCCACTTTCACATTCTGTCCAGTTGACCATTTCTTACCCTCAGATCTAACAATCATGAAATTACTTCACTTCATCATGGTGGGATCTGTAAAATAATTTATGTTGTGCTATCACATCCCCTCAGAGCTATGCTAATACAGCAAAACCTCCAACAAAAACAAGAAGCAATAATTTTGTAGATAGACTACCACCTCATCGCGCTACACTCCATCAGCCTGAAAAATGGATGCTCCTACGAATGCGTCCCCGCTCAGGTATTGCTATTGTTTTCTCCTCCACATCCCTCTTATTGGATTCATTTTCTGTATGGATGTTGTACATAACTGAATGTGATGGGGCAAAACCTTGAGTTTTCCACAAAGACAGACTCGACTCACTGCATTCCGCATCAATTACTCACCAGCCAGCCAGGAAAACACATGAAAGTTATGGTTCAATTAGGAAAGAGGGTAAAAATAATCTAATCCATAAATTAGCTAAAGTCAATTAGGACAAGTCACCAATTAAGGACAAATCTGTTACTTGAGGGCACTGCTATAATGAGGTTGCTGGAGAACCATGCTGAGACCGTGTCCTTGTTTGTGTCATGCTCAGCAAACACTGAGCTTTGACCATGTTTCTGATATGGAATTAGACGGCAAATTGAATTTTGCAGGGCTTAAGCCCATGTTTGGCCACATGAGGATGCAGGGGTGTGAGACAAAGAGAAAGGGAGAAAAAAAACATGGGAGACACGTTGTGGGAGACAGAATGAGACACTGTGTGCTAGCGGGACTATTTATAGATGCTGTGTCAGTCTGAATAGAGCAGAACCTTGTGTGTTGTGTTGCATCAGTGACTGATTTTCATCTAACTCGGTTCCAAATAAAATCAGGTGTTCCTCTTTGTTTTTCTGGGATTAGAGGCTATTTCTAGTTACATCATTAAAGGAACGAACATAAAACAGTTCAGTGCCTTCAACAGTGTAAAAATCTGCGCGGTGACAAATCATTTCAATTAAATCTTTGAGAGAGGAGATTAACACAAACCCATTCACCTGAATTTCAGTACATTCTTACAACCACTGAGCTACTCTGCGAGGAAACTTGAGCTTTAAAGCTGATTGGCCTTTAACACTTTTGACCCTTCACTCCATCGTGCCTTCAGGGTGCAATGCCCTATGTTGCTTGCCTTCTTCTAGAGAGTGAAATGGTGTTGTTCATATTACTGATACAAACAAAATAGGACAAAAAGGACTTTTTTTATTTTCAAAATATACAATAACATATCTGGTGGTATGAAGTAGCAGCGGATCTGAGCAGCAGAGTGCCACAGCTTGAGCACCTTTTGAAAACAGAGGTGATGATGACAGCATATAACAGCATCTCTTTCATGTTTGTTTTTCACTTCCAATCTTTCCTCCTTCTACACAACTTGACTTGTAAGTGAACGCAAGGTTTGGAGGAGTGAAGCAGGGTTACTGGGAGGTCTGAATAATACACCTATGACACCTCCCTAGGCCAAAGTTATTCATACACTAAATCTGCACTCCTGTAACCTCTGTGAGCAGCAAGCAAGTAAAGAGGGGCAAGGGGCGGAGATGATGTTGACGAAGGTTGACAGGCAGACAGAGCTGTTCCATGAGCTGACTTTGCTGCCCCAGGACAGCAGGCCTGGAGGCAGAGAGGAAGGGAATCAGAGAGTCAGTCATCTTGTTGCCCCCTTTCCTCTCCAGTCCCACCTCTGGTATGACGGAAATTAAGCCTTGTCTCCATTTCCTCCATTACTTTCCTGCCTGAGCTTAAGACCTTATCCATGCAGTCCTTTGGAGATTTTGGGAAATAAGCTGATGAGCTGGTGCCAGAGGCTATGAAAGGCTAGAGCAATGAGTTGCTGTAGCCATTTAACCCTTTCTGTTCCCCGACAAGAAAGGTAAAAGTCCCTTACCGAAGGTAAATACTACATAAAGCTCAGCACCTGGCAGCCATTCATCATTCCCACCAGCACTGTAGCCTTTGATACAATGATAGGGCTCTGATGGCGTGTGGAAAAAGGTGCAGAGCTCATATACATATATAAATGTAAACAAAATTCAAGCTTTTGGGGTTTGGATTAATACATTTTGAAAGGATATCCATTTTGCCCTTTGACCCCTGGAACCATAACAAGAGTCTCACATGGCAGACCCTGGAGACTGTACTGACAGATGGCAAGGTCAAATGTACCTTTCCTAAGGGTTGAAGTAAGCAATGAAGACAAATGGGGAAACAAGAAACGACAAAAATGTATGAGAGGAAAAGTGTGCAAATGTGTAAGCTGGCCGGGAAAGACAACTTCACATTCAAGTAGGCCGAAAATAGGAAAAGAAAGAACGCTGCACACCTCACAACTTGATATATCTGCATTACAGCAGTTTTTCCCTCATATCCTGCTTTGAGAAGGAAGGTGAGAATGAGCGTGAATGGAAGCAGGAACAAAAACAAGTCAGCTCTGCATAAGTCTACTGGAAGATGCTTGACTTGTAGGAAGGACACCACAGATGTTGCCAACATACTTGTTGAGAGACTTGATATTTGCCCAGGTGGATTTTTTTTTTCCATCCATTTAGGCTCTTAAGAGAAAGTACCACAGCATATATTGTATAGCAATAATCATTTAAAAATGTAAAGTTAAGTGCACAGTGTTCATTAAATTATGTGTAAAACTTATCTTAATGGGATCAAAATGCCATTTTATTGCAGTTATTTCACACATGATTGCTAACATCATTTAGCATCAATAAGTCCGTTTCATTTCCAAACTAAGGCTTTTAACACCTACTCATACCATGGGTCAGGTGAATACTCTATTGAGGCTGTCTGCAGGATACCCATTAATTCCTGATAACAAACACCTAAGCATTTCCAATCACACCGCTTGTTTACCATTTTAAATCTAAGAGCCACGTTCTAATCACTTTCATCAGGTGGCTGCTGATAGGTAGATAAACAAAGGAAGTTAATAAAAGAGAAAGAAAATCTAAACAAATAAACTGAATATCTCATAGTCCTTTAGCAGCTTGCATTTTGAACAGCACAGGATGATATTTGTGAGAGTTTAAGCTGGATCATATTTTTACATGTTAGCTACTCATCTTGCTATATTAGAGGACATGTTGCCTCAAAACACAGCTCATTCTGTTGCTTACTGCCAATTTATGTTTAATTTAGACATAGAAACACCAGTATAACAGAATCATGAGATGTATTATATGCTTTGCAAAACAGCACAACACATGGGTACACATGGTAAATGATAAGAGCAGGTAAAAAAAAAAAATCCATAGAGCCCACACCTAAACAGAGTTTTAGGTTTGCAATGAGTAAAAGCATTAAATTAAAATCAGGACCCTGACTGTTTCTGGGTTTTTAGCCTCACGACAATGTCGTAATCTGGAGTGAATGTCCTTCATGTTGGACTTTAAGTTCTGATAATAGCTAACGCAGGTATATTATTCTATTCCAAAATGCGGAGTGTCTGGGATATTATGGTTTCACCCTGACCACCGCCGGATATCCTTCGTGTGAGCGTGATGACTTGAACAATTTTTACAATTGGATTTTAATACTCAGTATACCTGTTTTGGTCCCTAACCTGGGTCTAATTTCACCATTTAGGGATTTATGGTTTTCCCACCAGGAGAGCACGACATTAGATCTCTTCAGCAAAAAAAAAAATGATATTTTTGACTATATCTCTGGAACTATTTGTCTCATTGACCCCAAATCAAGTGCAAATAAAAGGTCATGACTTCAGGATACAGCCAGCCCTGATGGTTCAAAGTTTCAGCACCAGGTGTAGCTTTGTGACTGAACATGTGCATCTTTATATTATTGTAATGCGTCTATTTGAGGATTGGAGAATAGGAGGATTGGGGGCGTATGTGGACATACCCCTAGTCGTTGCTTCTAACAGCATTGGCCTTGTTTCTTAGTGATTTCTAGGTTATCAAACAATTCAGACCTAAACAGGATCTTCATCTAGCATTTTCTTATGGCCCACATTAATGTCAGATTACGCTGAGTGTGTCTTCATAGACTTTACTACATATCTAACAAAATTCACATCTTTGGATGGGTGCATTTTCTTTGAACTTTGGACCACAATGTCCCATAACCTAAGTCAAATCTAGCTTTTTACATTTGGCCAATACAACACATTCCTTGAAAAGTCTCAGGTCAAGGCCTTTGGGCCAAATCTGCTCATATTTACACTACACAACAATTCCAGTATCATAAAAGTAGTCCATAGAGCAGGAATGGGCTACTATAGTCTTTAGGAGATTTAGTCCAGCAGGGTTGAGATGTTTCCTTGTTTCAAATCATCTGATTCAAGTTAATAGCTCATTGTGCAGAACCTGACAATGAGCTAATGGATCATTTCAATTAGATAAATCTAAAGCCTGGAGAATTATGATCCTAGAGAACTATAGTTTCCCATCCCTGACATAAAGCATCCTATTTTGAGGGAAATAGTTTAATCTTTTAGTTTAATTACCAGGCAGGATCTGATCCTACCTGCGGTCATGTGCTGGAGGGAATGTTTCTCCGATAGCCGGGAAACATTTCAGGATTCCTCCGTGCAAACTGGTAGAACAAGCTGGGAACAGGAAAGTCTAGGTTTCCCTGAATGAGCTGCCACCCTTAAAGTGGAGGAAAATTTTTGGGTGGATCTGTTCTGCAAAGAGCACTGATACAATGCTCCAACAATTCAGTTATTAGACATGCTAGTTACTGTCAAAAACTCCTGTTGAGTAATGAGAATGTAACACAAACATGCTGCTCACCGATCTGTTGACTGCTTCTAAATATAAATGCCATGATGTCTAAACACTCATAATGATGAACAACTTGTAAATAGGTGTGCTGAAAGTGGCACAGTTTAAATTGCATCCAAAAGGAGGTTAAATACGCTGTTGCAAGATGCGTGAAAATTTTATAGTCGAGTTGTAAATTTTGTATCTACCTTGTTCATTAGACACTGCTCAGCTATTAATCTGAATATTGTTGCACATTTACATCTTTAAAATTCTACAGAGCGACGGCAGAAAGATGAAGGCATAGCAGACAAGTGACAATAGATACTTCTAAAATATATTAATTTAGGTTGTATAAGATTAGCAACTATCAAGAGTGATGACAACTGATAAAATACTTGACAGAAAATGTTACATTATATGTTATATTATATAACATATTTCATGTGTATACACACATTTTATTAGGCAATAATATCTGACAGTAAATCAGGGTGGGATCAATTGACTCTGGTCATGGAGCAGAGGTGATCACCTCATTTTCTAATTGTAGCTTGACTCCTGATGCTGCGTGAGGACCGAACTTCTTTGGTGTTCTTTAGCTCAGGGGGGAGGGACTTACGCAGTGGCAGCTACTAGCAAAGAGTTAACTATTCCAGCTTTCCGGTCATTCACCAAAAGTATCCAATTCCACCAGAAATTGATGCTGAACATGTTGATAGTTGGTTTTTCTTTCTTTCTTTAAACAGTCATAAGATGTTTGTAAAAACGTGCTAAATATAGAATATAAAATTGCTGAGTTAGTAGCAGAGGTCTACAATGTGCATAAGTGTAATCAGTGTACCTAGAAATTGTGTGCCAACAATTTTGTGATTAAATGCATTCATTTTCTGAAAATTAATTTTTTCTGTAATTAATTCATTGTAATTAACGTGTTGAAGTCACACACAGGAATCTGTTGTCTGTCCCAGCAGTTAGCAGGTCAGAGGCCGGGTCCCCAGTTAATCGCAGGGCATCCCATCCCTAATATTTACATTAATATAGTTATATGTATAAAACTTGCACATACAAAACTAGGTCATTAAAGGACTGCTTACACGTGAACATAAAAATATTTGTTTGACAGATGTATGTATCACTGTGCTCTGAGCTCTGCAGGAGCATCATTAGCACACTAGCTGACATAACTGACAGCTGGCAGTTAGAGGAGAGGGATGGAGGGTGAAACAGAGGAGGAGGTGACAGAGCAGAATCTGTGCCAGCTATCACCCTCCGGCTGTTCTCCAACATTTTAATCACATCATCATTGCTCTCACTTGCCAACCCCTAGGAGACCCAGGTACCTTAGCCACACTTGACATTAACCACAAGGCGTATACGCCCACGTTTAACGGCGGACTTCCTTAGTTTGGTGCTTTTATCACCTTCATTGCACATGATAACTAGGTGTAGACCCGGCGCTATGACCATTTACAGCAGGCAAACCCTAACCCTCCCATCAATAAACAAGCCATTTTATTTAAATTTCAATAATTTTGAATATCAATTTAATTTATTTAACAGGTATTTTATCGTTGAACTAAATAATGCTTGTGCTTTTTGAAAAAACTAAAACTTTTTTTCTCTAAATAGTCAAAGGTTGGGAGTGTGTTTCTGTATGCACATATTGTAGCAATTAAGGGGATTAAAATGGTTTAATGGAATTACTATGAAAATATTGATATGAAATATTAATATTAACAAT
>JBAMHX010000006.1:4557995-4574851 GCA_037177515.1 Pseudomugil tenellus | reverse complement strand
GCGTGATGGTGAGGCTAAGGCTTCACAACTCACTTCAAATTTATCAGTTGAAACTGAGGGAAAGTCTGCAGCAGAATAAAGACTAAGCCGGACATCATAAAGACGCTCTTCCACAAACACTGCGATCGTCATGCCCTCCGTTAGCTTTACAACGCCAGCAGATAAACAAGACAAGAAAACGCTGCAAAACAGAAATAATGAGAAAGAAGACAAGCAGCTCAAGTGCACAAACTAAAAAGCTGCAAATGACTGTACATGTGTCTCTCTTCAGCCGCGAGGTATTGTATTCCTCTCACACCTGTTTGTGCTTTAAGTGAATGTATTTTAATGTGACAGCTTGTGTGGGTCAGTTGACCTGTGGGATCTTGAAGTGAATGGATGAAGACAGAGTGATTGAGGCGCAGCTCTGCTTCAAGCAAAACAAATGTTTTGCATGATTGCTACCACTCAGTCTGACATGGGAGTGAAATCTGTTTACCCACCAGCCAGAACTTCTGCTCTCCATTTACATACATATTTATGCGGCAACGCACCGTCTACAGTCGCAGCGGGTAGATCACAGTGACTTTATTGTAAACTAATCTAGAAAGTGTAGAAAAAAATTGTATCTTAAAACGAAGGGGGAAAAAAGTTTACCCTATAGACCTGATCTGGCAGAGTAGGAATGCTACATCGTTAAAATGCTTTTGATTGCTGGAGTATTGACTTAAAATGATATCACAAAATGAGAATTTGCAATGGGGCCGAGGGAATGAAAAGGATTTCTGTCAGGATTATCCAATCTTTGTCTGATTATCCAGGAAACATGGTTCTGTGTCAGGTAGAAGGATGTAATTGTAGCGAAGCGGCCTCTGTTTACTAGCAGTTCTGAGCACGAGACTGTGAAAAGCGATGGCATTCTATACACTGATTGAGATAATTAACATGAGAATTTAACCATCACAACGCACCAGTACGCAGTATTACTCCTGTTTGTTGCTCAATTCAACCAGTCCGTTCGCGCCTGTAGCTTTACAAACAACAACAATTATTTCTTTGGTTGCAACTGTAATGAACGTGTCTAAATTGTAGACATGTTTGTCGATTCCTAAGAAGATGATGAATAGTTGCCTGTCAACATGACATTGTCAGAAAAAACATCACAAACTCTACTGGGATCCATGTTTAGAAGAAATACTTTGCACACACAACTGGCTAAGTTTTAGATAGCTTTGCTGAAATGGGATAAAAAAAAAAAAAAAAACGCTAATGCAGAAAGAAGGGAAAGTATGTGGATGGTTGCACCACAAAATTATTTAAAGTTATGCTTTCAAGTCCATTTTTTAAGTTAATACATAGCATGTATTTCAGCCTGGAAGTATAATCAGCAGTTAAGCTATCTGCAAATCCTAAATACACACAATCTCTCAGATCAGGCAACTTCCCCAGGAAACAAATAGAGCAATAAAAAAACTGCATTCAGAATTAGTGGTTTCACCACATGAAAGTTGATGCTTAAATGTCTCATTGCAGGCAAGTCTTCTGTGTCAACAATCTGTTCTCACCTCAAGAGAGTGAATTTCAAACAGCACAATTCTCCACACACCAAGAAAGGAATGACCCCTGCTGGGATTCTGGGTAGGTCAACAAGAAGATTCCCTCTTATTTCATCTCAGTGTGCGACTGTAAACATGTTTCTGTTATTTCTGGTTATGCTTGTTTGTCTCTTTTCAACTCTGTAGGGGATTGCTGCATTGGAGAGCAAAGACAGATTACATGAAGATAAATTTAAAAAAAGTTAAATGTGCATGCTTTGTGTATGTGTATTTTTAAACATGTAAATCTACACATGTACAATAATGCTAACCCAGGGGCAGGAAAGTTCGGTCCCCAAAAGCTGCAAAAAACAACTAAAACCCGCAGGACTCTACAGGTGAGAGCATAATAATAAAGCAAGGTATGGATGTTGAGTAGCAGAGTAGTATAATAACTGTGGTAAATATTGCATAGTGAGTACCAATAATAACTTGCATAAAAACTTAATGCTAAAAAAGTGCAGAGATTAGCATCTATCCTTCCTCCCACCATTCTTCTTTACAACTGTTTCTCCTCGACGCTCAACGGTATCTATACACAGAAAAGTGTGATAAGGCTGCATGATTAGTGTGATAGAGTGATAAGAACACAGAGTTGTTAAAGGCTGCATGATGTATTGAATTAAACTGAAGCCATCATTGTAGGGAAGACAAAGCCTGTAGTTTTACAATCAGGCCTTGCTCACACATAGCCTGTTATCTCACAAAATGAAGATATTTTTTTCTTCAGTTTGGCTTGTTATCCACACCAAAAGGCAGATATACTCATCAAAAACGATTGTTTAAAAAGAACTCTGACCAAAGTGAAGATTTTCAAAATCTCTGGTTGTAAATCTGCATGTGGACAGTTACACCCGGGGTTCTGGTGTCGAAACGTGCGTGTCTGCGACGTAGAATACGATGACGTCACATGCACACCCTTTTTTCGCAACATGGATGTTCTCAAAACTCCGTTAGCTTCAACATTTGTCCAGGTGATTTGTGTTTGTTTGTTATTAAAAGTACAAATACTACTGCACATAGATGTCCTCCGTCCTACCGGAGGAATCGCGGGTTAATGTCCTCACATAGGACAATCTACTGTCATGTGATCACCGGTCGATGATGTCGTAAAAGTTGCCAGCACACTGTACAACTGAGCTGACGAGGGTATTGTGCGAAAAAAAAGGTTTGATATAGTTGTGAATGTGCTTCACAGCGCGCTTCTGCAGATTCGCAGACTCAAAAAAGACATTTCACATTCTGCAAAGAGACCAGAGTCCAGTACCTTTACTGAGAAGGACTGGCCCAAATCAGATTGCACGATAACCACTCTATTCCTCTGTACCCACCTGTGGAGCTGGTGAAGTATTAGCACACGTTAGTGGTGTCGCTCTCCTTGATGCTCTTTTCCCTGTAGGTGCTGTGGAGAACCAAGAGGTCATGAAAACAGGTCATCTCCTCAGCTGCAGGTAGAGTTGCCTTGCACCACGCCAACCCGTCAACCGCATCAAACATCTCCTCTGTGGTCACGCTCCCTGACACATGGACGTAGTTGTGCCAGCTGTTACGCCACCTGTCCATGTGAAAACCTGAAGCAGAGGACAAATGAATCAGAGCGCTATCGACATGAACGGGAACATAAGAATAAAAGATGGGGAGTTGGAGAGCAGAAAGGACAGGGGATGCATACTGGAACCAAGTAAAAAGGAGGGAAATGAAAACAAATTATTAGAGAAACACAAAAGGGAAAAAAAAGACTGGTATGAAATAAGAAAGAAAGAAAGTAAAAACATAAAGAGCAGAGTCATAACCAGGATGCAAAAAAACAACAGAAAAACAGAATTAAAAAGTGCCATTCAATGATTCTCTTTTGTGATTTCTGAGAAGAAGAAAAAAAGGACATTTTATTAATTCCTCTTTAGATGCAGCTCACTTGGTATTCAGGGACATCATTACCTAAATCTACAAAGCTCTTATCAGCTATAATACTGCATAGCACTGCCTCTGTGTGTACGCTTGTGTGTGTTTCTTTTTGAGAAGGCTTGGCTGCAATCTCTGCTTCACATCTTTGGCATCTGAGGAGAACGGGCGGCCCAGCTTTTTCTACTGTGTTTTTGACATTTCCATTAGTCAGGATGAAAGCTAAACAAGTATCAGACGAGCTGGACAGGCTGCATAAAGAGGCTGAACAAAGGAATTTGAGCACCTTCGTCTGACAGAGCCATGCACATGCGTGCATACCAAACATAACACACAGCCAATTAAAAAAGCGCCAGTTTAACAGAGTCTCATCCATCACTTTTTCTGCTTCTGCTTTTTTTCCATCAAGATTTTTTTTTAGCTTGAAGCTACTCAGAGGAATTAAACTAGCACTCCTGGGATTTTCAGTGTCTGAACATTCATTATAGGGCTCAATGGGGCACCACTCTTTCATTAAGGACTCAAGAACACATCTCACTGGGGGGGTCAGTCATTCTCTGTTGCTACTGTAACTATGTCTGGGTGGGGGGTCAGCTTTACCTGTGAGGGCACAACGCCAATTTTACATCTAATGCTAAAGTTCCTGGTTACCGCAGGAATGGTCCGCAGAGCTAATAACAGCCTAGCGGGTTCCAGTGCCATGGCGTTATTATGAAACTATTGGGCTGGTGTGGCAGGAGAGATTTAAACAATTACACCCAAATAAGTGTAGTCCTCAATTATAACAATGTATGTCATAATTGGAAAAGGCTGTGGCATCACTCCATGGAGCGCAACACCACTAGAGCACCTGGCCTTGTTCCTGAGCAGCAATTTAAACAGAGAAGCAGGTGGTGTGTGAGCTTCCTCTAATATCATCCAAACGATATCACTATGTAGATTATACAGGGAGCTGTCTTGTCAAATAATGCCAACAGGCAGGTACAGCAAAATGTGCATTTGCCAGTGTGTGATTGGAGGTGTGCGCTTGATCAGTGCCCGCACTCAGCAGCTGTTCTTTTCAAGGGTGAAGCGTGCACACACCTGCGTGCACTCACAACTGTGTAAAAAATAAGGATTACGGGTCACCGTATGTAAATGCCAGCAATGTGCTCCCAGGCGGAGAGCCGGTAATTAATTCTATCAATTCAATTGATGAGAGGACAGTGCCTGTGCAGGGTCACCGAGCAGCTGCCAGCAATCTCAAGCTGCTCTCTGCACACTTTCAATTTGCTATTTTCCTGCTTATTTCTGCACTGGAACATGTTCATAAAGTTAGACTAGTCAAAGTTCCAAAGGGAAAATAAATGAAACAAAGGGAAATGCATCTGGAAGACAACATAGTTTTTCACACGCAAACAGATGAACATGATCTGAAAAGAGAAAACAATGGATTTTTTTAAAGTCAGGAGTTAATGATCATCCTGTTATAACAGTTAAAGTAAGACTATCTAACTTTCTAACAAATAGAAAAATGTTTTTCTGAGAGGTTATAAACCCATTTATTACCAGTACATACCTACCACAATTACACAAATTAAAATAGAAAATGACATAAAAAGATGACCTGATGATATTTTAGTTTAACCCAAAGCCTGACCCAAAGACTGCAGAATAGTCCAACTTTTAAAATATTAGGTCTATATTTGGCCCTGTAACCCTTTAAAGCCCAACCTTGGAGTAACTGGACAGAAATGCCCAATTTTTTTTTTTACATCGGAAGTCTTTCCCTTTAACAAAATCTGAGAAAAAATTAAAAGTTATATTTTTTGGTATTTTCCCTATTTATTATCAAGTGATAGGCCAAAGCTATTGCAGTATAATGTGCTTTCTAGTGTTCACCAAGGGGAAGGAAACCAGTATCATATAGAGTAGGGCTCCTCAATCCTGGTCCTCGAGGGCCGGTGTCCTGAACATTTAAGTCAGGTGTCCCTGCTGGAGCACACCTGACTTGAACCCAGACAAGCTCTGCACATGTTTGCTTAATATACCTTGATTTGAATCAGGTGTGTTCCAGCAGGGACCATGGAAAACGTTCAGGACACCGGCCCTCGAGGACCAGGATTGAAGAGCCCTGATATAGAGTACAACTGAGTTTTGAGTAAAAAAATATATAATTTTCTGCTCTCTGTTCTTCCACAGAGGACAGGAAACCAGTATCACAGTGTGTACAACAGGGTTCTGAATAAGGTTTCTACCATAAAGTGATGCAAAATGTCTCATATAAATATGACATGTTTGGTCTTGTACGGTTAAACATCTGAGTCTCTCAGCTGTTATTACATCCATGTTAAGCTCAGCCAAGCCTGTTGTGTAACTACTACACTGGCTTACTGTATGTATCCATACATCCAGTCTTTTCTCCAGTGACCTCACTATATGTTTTTTACCCATTAACAAAAAGAAAAGACAAAAGAAAAACAAACAAACAAAAAAGCCCGAAAACCCCAGGAAGACTTTTTAAAGTTAAGGTAAAGTTATTACCTGGGTTTAAAATACATCAGGGGTGGCCAAATGCGGCGCTCCATCCTGCATATTTAGATGCATCTCTTCTCCAGCACACATGAATGAAATGGTTGAATTTCCTTCAGCTCTGTAGAGGCCTGGTAACGAGTCAATTATTAGTTTCAGCTGTGTTGGAGAAGGGATGCATTAGAAAGTTGGAGGACGGGACACCTGACACACATCAGGTTTAATTAGCAGACTTGTGTAGAGCTGTACACCAAAGTCTGCTAATTAGCCATTGGTTTGAGTCAGGTGTGTTGCAGCAGGGAAACTCCCAACAACTATAATAGCAACCGTTAAGATATGTGTTGTTGATCTCAACTTAGCTACTTGTGTAATTATAATGAAGCCGTAGTCTGTTGCATGGAGTGTGTAAAGTAATTGTTATTGCACTTCAGGTTGTTCAGGCACATTTTCATTTTAATGCCCATTTTGCTTTCTAAATACGCATAAAAATTCATGCAAATGTTTTATTTTATACCACGCAGTGCGACAATTATGCCTTTCAGATAAAAAGAGAAGACCGTCAATAAAGTTTTTATTGTTTAGGACACTAAATATTGTGTAAATGTGTGTGCAGGATCTAGTTAATAGTGAAATGGTATGCAAGTTTAACTGATGTTCTTTTCTGGTTGTTCAGGCAAATATTTCCCCAGGGCCTGAACACTCTTCCAGGAGAGGCCATGAGATTGGTGGGTGGGGCTGAGATGGGGGTGTTAGGGAATAGGTTTACACTTAGTTTAGTGTGTTTATTTTACGCTATTAAAAGGTGGGTTGTGCATATCTGCATTGTCCATATAGTGAGATTTCAGAGGGAAGTGTTTGTTTTTATATGTTAAGCAGGTAGTTTGGCCCAATCAGCAGCAGGGGATATAAATGGTGCCTGTTCATTCATTTGGGAGGCCGAGCTGCTTCACAGCAGTATGGCGCAAGTTCCCCTGCTCTGCTGCATTTTCACTTCTAAAAGATCTTTGTACTGGACTCCCCTCAAGCTCTTTGCAGCCGCTTATACAGGCTGTCTTGTCACAGCAATAAAATAAATTATTTCAGACAAAAGGATGAAAATTCCAGGTGTTAAAAAGCTAACAAGTCAGCAGGAAGAATTTAAAGCAGTGTGAAGCTCCCCAGAGGTTTTTCTGTGTATTCAGAGCCATAGGGCATGATAAAAACAAAACGTTTGTGTTAGTGCATAAAGCCATTAAAACATGCTACATTAAAGCAGTAAAATTTCTGACAACAGTCTACATTAATATCTGACTTTAAGGCAGCTTTAATGTGCCAGCAGCAGCTTTGCGTAAACTTGCAGCAGACACATTTAAACTCTGGTTACTGATACAGAAATGTACTATGCACTAATAAACAGGTATATGCTTTTTGTAACATTACTTCTAAAGTTTTAGAGCGTGGTGTTTGCATTGTTCTCACTCCCGTTTGCCATGTTGACCTGATGACCTGTTGTTCCCTGAAACTAAGCCAGAGCTACAACGTGATTCTCTAATAAAATGAATTTATTCGGTGTCAAGCGTCAGCAGATCGATTGTTTTCATTCAATAGGCAAGTTAGCTTCTATTTCTGAAATGTTACATAATGAGATGGAAACAAGAACAACTTTATTTATTCACTGAAGTCCTATCCAAGTGCTTTGCGAGAATATAAAGCTGGCAGAGCTTGTAGGTCCAAGCAGGCCAGGCTGGTCCAGACCAGAGTCTAGAAATAACATGGTGAAGCAGAATTTAGCTGTTAGGCTGCAAACAAGTGGAACAAACTGCAAGTGGAAAATAAACTTTTATTAAATGTAGACACTTTTAAATCCAGGTTCTCTGTTCATCCATTATCCGGACCTTATCTGTTTAGTCTGCTGTCTGCTTTTGACCATTTTAATTGAATTATTTCATATTATTTTTAGGTACTTTTCAATGGTCCTTCTCTACCTTGCTGTAATGTTTTTGTTTGATTTAGTTTCAAATCACTTTGAATAATTTTGTAAATGAAAAAAACTTGCATTACAGTGTTGCAAAATTAGCACATAATATTCCTAATGAAACCTGTAATATGATTAATTTCTAATAATTTCTTTTATATAATTTTAGAACAATTATTTTTATTATAAAAACCTTTAGGTGGCTCAAAAGAGAGCTTTGCGCGCTGTCACAATGCATGGCTACGTCTGACGATGGCTCTCATGTTCACACAAAATGGATCTGTCAAAAGAAAAAAGAAAAACAAAACGTAATCTGAAATTGAGAAGCTTTCCAGTCTGTATGTAAAGTCATGGTGAGCAGTTGGAAAGCCTTGCTCATCATTTTAATCTCAACAGAAATGGTTTCCGTTACCATGTTGGTGGTTGTAGCAAGTTAATGGCAGACAGCCGGGGATTTCTCCTACATGCATTTAGTGTCTTTGTGCATCCATATGCCATCAATTTAAGAGGTCTTGCATACCGCAATCTGTTGAAGGACACCTATTTTTCTGATTATGACTTTATTATCTCAATAATTTCCCTTTTTAAAATCACTTTGACCAATGTCAAAGCTTTATTCTAAATGTGCTTCTTATTGTGTGAAGAAGAAAAAAAAACTCCAGCAGAAGAAAATTGCAATGCTTTGTCCTTCTCAGACAATCACCATATTGTATAATTAGACCTTTTAGTGATAAAAATGCAGGAACTCTGTGTGATTACCTGGACAACACATGCAGAAAAATGTTCCTGTTTAGGATCAAGACGTGAAAACAGAAAGACATGCATTAATTATGTATTGTGTGTAGAAATACTCTCATTTACACAACACTAACTGCAAGAATTTACTGTGCAAATGAAATATTTTAATCTAAAACATTTTTTCTGTGGTTTAAACACTCGAAAAGACTTGACATGTTTTGCTGTCGTTTGCTTATAATAAATTCCTTTGCATGTATATTTATAGTACATTATCATTCCTCTTCCGCAATATTTACTTCCAGCTTAAACTTCTTGTATAGACAGAAAGGTTGTTGCTTTTTAACAGAAAAGAATATAAAAAGTTAGAAAAACTAACAAAGAAAGATAAAAAGAAGTATGGAGTAGCTTTCGGCAATTTCAATGATAGTCGTTTTCTTTTTTTTTTTTTTTTAATTACAGCAGCAAGAATTAGAAGATTTAATAGTTTTTATAGATTAATCATGATGTTGCCAGGAACGCCTGGACCTGAACGCCTGACAAAGTTAACAACTCCCATCTTTCTTACAAACTCCTAATCCTGGGATTGACAGCTGGGGCCTGTGGGGCTCACAATGAATAATTTGTGGACAGAAAGAGCTGCAGGCAGGCAGAAAATTCTTAGACAAAAGAAATAAAATGGTGAAGTCAACAGCTTCATGAACTATTTATCTCACTGGAACTGATATATCCTCCTTCGGCACTGCTACACTCCATTCACCTTACTTGTCAAACCCTGCAGCAGTCCAGGCTTTATTGAAACTTTGATTCAGTTTCCTGAGATGTCGCTTTCTAAGGATTGTGTGCAATAAAGGAGACAGGTTATTGAGAAGAAGTAAAGAAAAGGTTACTAATGAAAAAAAGATATTCTTGCTGGATAGAAAAGTACACACCAGCACATGCAGTGAGATCTGATGTTAGAAGAAAGCCAAAAAGTTGACATTGATCAACTACATTAATAAGGGCTGCAGCAGTGTCTGCTATGAGCATCTTCACTATCTGCTGGAGGAATAGACAAAAGTGATGGAGGAAAAAGTTGCTGTGATTCTAACACATTCACTCAAACAGCAAGTTGTACCATCAGTCTGCTGGTTATTATAGGAAAATAATGGCCTCAAATATAAATATTTAAACATCAACACCTTAAATACATTAAATACACAGGCTGGTGCAGCACTGTTGCAATGCAATCCACTGTCGTACAAGCTGCCAGAGAAAACAACAGTAATGTCTATTTTATTCCATGTTGCGGTTTACTAAAAGTTGTGTTTTTTTGTTCCAGAATAAGTGGAAATGATTCTTAAATAGCTAAATCTGTTAACGTTTTTAGCTATGAACAAAGGGAGATTATCCATAAAACTCAATACCAGTAGATGCAGTTCAAAGGATACAACTAAACCTCCAGTCTGACCTGCATTAGGAGACTCATGGCAACGTCCCACACAGAGGACATGTGAATGACAGATTCTAAACCAGATATCTCCAAATCCAGTCTTTTGGGTGCCGGTATCCTGCAGCTACTCTCTGCTTCCCTGCAGCAACACACCTGATTCAAATGAATGGGCGATTACCAGAATACAGTGGACTTTGACAACAAGCTGTGGAGATCACTTTAATTTGAATCAGGTGTGTTTCAGTCAGAACCTTTCAATACCTGCAGGACATCGGTCAAATATGGAGATGCCTGAACTAAAGGCTCCCGTGCTCGCAGAAAGACACATCTTCTGAGTCAAATACATAGAAGCATGACTTATATGTCATTAATCATCTTCTTTCTTGACATTTCCATGATGTCCAAAGATAAACTGGCAAAATATACTACAAAAAAAAATGTTAAATATTACTAATAGATATAGACATACTAGTAAAGACAGGCGAAATGAATTTATTTAGCCAGTTATTCCTGGCTATGATATAAAATGCTATTCAAATTCTTTACCTCCCATAAAACAGGACTGCTAGTTATAATGCTAACCGACCCCTTTTTGAAATATCTATCGTCTAATAAACCTGCCTCATCAAATAGTGCGACTCCTCTTTCAGCCACTCAAAAACAACAAAGTTAAGTGGAAGTGAAAGTACATATTTCTGAAGATACAGTTTAAACTCCATGTTATGTGCTAGCTTGCTATCTTAGTTGACAAAACCACTACATGGTACCAGAGTAAGAACCTCTAGGGCAGGGGTGTCCGAGTCCAGTCCTCGAGGGCCGATGTCCCTTCAGGTTTTTGTTGTCTCCGTGCTCCAAATCAGCTGAATAAAATTAATGAAAAGTTTGACAAAAACCTGTTGGATCCGTTTGATTTGCATCAGATGTGTTAGTGCAGGAAACAACAAAACCTGCTGGATACCGGCCCTTGAGGACCTGACTTTGACACATGTGCTCTAGGCTTAAAAGCTCACACCCTTCTTCTGACTGACTAAAATAAAATTACTCTGACCATTTTTTTAAATTTTACTTTATTATATTTTATACCAGGATCTTGCTAAAATCTGATTTGACAAAGTTTTAATTTAGCTCTTCTGAAAAGAAATGGTGTGGAGCAGTTAAAACATTTAAATGATGCTTTTCTAATTTATAACAAGGTCCTCCTGGCTCCGCTTGCACACTGCTTTTACTAATATTAACAAAAACAATGCCTAAAAAGAAAGAAACAACAAAGAAAACTATAATCTGTTTTCTGAGTGTCATACTGTGTATAATAAGTTTTAATCTGAATCATGCCTGGGTGACTCAACATGTCATAATGTCCACAGAATAGACGGAACATGCTGCATGACAGCCATTTATCACTCATAAGACCCAAAACATAGTCATCTTACATGTTCACATCTTCTATTCAGTGGTACTCCTAAATTCTGACACAAAATACTTTTTCGCCAGTGGTGTGGTAATCTATCTTTAAAATTAAAGATATTTTATGGACTCTTAGATATTTAATAATAATAATATTTAATATTTAATTAAATAAATGAACACTTGATCAGAAAGTCACCTGCATAAAAAAAGTTGCCAGACACCTGTTTTCTGTCTCCATGTACTGTTCCTTTAAATGTGTATTGAAACAGTACGGGGCGGCTGGGTATCAGTGTGACTTTGCTGAATGTCAGTATGGGATCTCTACAGCTAGAGACATCTTTTTCCACATATCACACGTCTGCTTCTTTCTTGTGACCTCTCTCAGGCTTTTCACAGCAGCAAGGCAAAAATGGAGGGGCCCCTGTAGCATCTCTTTTAGAAGGTTGACCCCCAGTTCAGCCACTTCTATGATTTTCTCTAAAGGGTAAGTACTGCACTGTAATTGGTATGACTCTGTTCTGAGTGCTCTTTTGCTGTCTCACTCTTTTGCACCACTTGACTTGACCAAGAGGCGAACCCATCACACACGGCAGTAGAGAAGACAGGAAGTTCACGGTCCCACTCTGACATCATATTTTATGTAAAAACACCAATTAAATATTAAATTCTTTTAAAACCTTTTTTTTAATCCACGCGAGAAGCTAAAGGACAATCAGAAGTTGCTTTTAAGATTTCAATGAGGGATCATAACAGTTAAACTAACTTACCTGTTAAAAACATGGATTGTGAGCTAAAAAAAGAGACAAAAAACAAACAAACAAAAACAATCAAACATTGCTTGCTGTGCCTGACTGGTGCGGCATCCATCCTTCCTGCTCACCTCCCTCCAATTGTTCTTGGCAGAATGGGTTGACTTCTCAATTTTTTTTCTTTCTATCTAGTTTTCTTCTTTTTTATTTCTATTGGAATAAATATAAATGACTGTCATTGCAGTTATTATTTTAGCAATATTATATAAGAAATAAGTTTAGATGAAAAGTACTTTATTGATCCTACAGTGAACAGATGTGTTCACTGTGTTGTAGAAAATTAAAAAAACTGATTCATTATAAGAGGATGCTTTGTTCTGGAGGATGACCTCTGGTAACTTTCTGTCTTACTTTGGACTTGATGAAACCTCACAGTAGGCCTAAACATACTTTTGTTTCTCCACTGCGTTGTGTTTAAGATGTGAGGAATGACTAATTATCTCCAGGAGCTTGTGCCGAAGTCTTTCCTGGACAATCAGCTCCCGCTACTCCAAAGTTGTCCCCATCACACAGCCATGTATATACAAGCGTAAGTTTATGTATTTATAATATAATATACTGATTAAATCATGCAAACACACATACATGCATACATTCACACACAATATCTTTTTACCATATTTGTGTTATATTTAACCAAACCTGCTTACTTTGATCTTTTTTCTCTCCCTCATTCGTATTCACATTTTTTGGACTATGCAAACTATAGAACGCCATAATTACCATCACACACACACACACAAAAAAATGCACTATAAACTGTATAAAAACGACAGGCAAATAGTTAACAAAAAGGTAACTTTCTGTAGCGCTGCATAACCGATCTTTCAAAGTTACAAATAAAAGATTTTGATATTGAAGTAACGGTGCTTATAAGCCCACCAGAGTGCTGTTCTGAGACTATTAGACTACTCTGTACCCTGTGTGGGTGATAAACAGCAAGAAGCTGCCACCATCAAGCTCCCTTCACAGGCTTGGTCATCCTCTTTACACTCTACCGAGACTCCAGCTGCTTGCCAAATTGTGGATTTCCTGCTCCTTTCCCTGGAACGCCACTAAGTGCTCCTATGAAATTTATACAGAAAATATAAACCTGTCACATTAAAAACATCCTCAACTACTAGAAGTTCAGAATCAGCTATTGTGGCTTTGCTTTCTTCGAAATATAAATTCGATGCCATATCTACACCCCTGAAGTCTTGATAAGTGGTACATACGGTTTTCCTACAGCACTCACACATGATTTCTGCTACCTTTTCCTTGTAAGTCAGATTATGTTTGGCTACCTGTGAGCTGATGTAGAGATGCATGTGTTTGTCAGTGTTCTGACCTGAATAAAATGTGAAGGCCAGTCAGTTGGGAGCTGGAGTTAGAATAAGCAGGATTGATGTGCTCACAGCAGACGACCTCAGATGCATCATCGACCTGTCTAAATTGAGCACGTGGGGTGGCTTCGTTGTGCAGTATACCTGCAGTATAGCAACCTTTACAGGTCGGAGCTGCACACGAGGCCACTACAGAGCGGTGATTGCAGCAGTGCACGCTGTTGCTGAGCAGAAATGTACAAGGGGACTAATTTAGGAACAAAGCTAGAATACTGGAGTGCTACTGGAACAGATTTTGTTGAATGCAGTGAATCAGACAGACCAGCTGTGAGTCTAGAAAGTGTTACTTACTGCAGCAAAAAAAAAAAAAAAAACAGGACAGAAGCATTTTTACTTCTTCAGAAATACACAGCAGCACTTCTTTTTCAGTCTTAATGGGCTTTCAAGACATCTGGAATAAGACCGTCATATACTGCAAATATTTTCTTTGCACAGATGAACTGAGACGTTGCGAGTTCTTTAAATAAAACACTGAAAACAGCACAGATGCCAAAATGTAAACACAGAGGAAAGGCGAGACGGGACTATTTTCTTTCCCCCTGCTCGTATATTTTATTTCTCAATTATTCATTTGTGTAAATGGAAGAAACATTCTGTCTGTGGTTGCTTGGAAGCATTTGGTGAGTTTGTTGACAGCGTTGCTACTACACGTCCTCTGCAACCCAGTAACTGATGCTTGTTCAGAGCTTTAAATCTACTCCCATGCACTTCCACGACTCAGTGCTGGCCAACTCATCTTTTGGTAGAAGTTAAAAAAAATACAAATAGCTTCCTGTTTAATCCAACATCTGTGCTGTCAGGATGGAGCTGTGTCAGTCTGCTAGCATCAAAATGCAAGATGGTGATACTGATACTAATGTAAAAGTAACTAAATTGGATGCCGCAATCTTCCTACAATCATTCTAAAGATACCGTTGTTGTACTTAGTCAAAGAGGGTCAGTCCTGTTTGTTTTCAAGAGAACGGTGTTGCTGATCACTGATGGCATTAGGAGATTAAAAGGTTTCCAGTCCTCTCTGCGCTGTTGACAAGCGCTGTAACATATTATAGTCATTAGCATCACGCTGGCTCATCAATAAGCACTTGGCTGATCCATCATTCTTCCTCAGATGCCGCTCAGGGGACCCCGCCGCAGGTCCCTGGCAGCGCAGAGAGTGGCCACACGGTCACCCTCAACCTGTCGGTCAACACACACACACCTGGTCTGCTGTTGGCTTGCCAGGCAGGTGTCAATGTTACCTTCTGTTTGCTAACGTTCTGTATCAAGGCGGCTGGATGTTGTGTTGGTTAAAGCACTTCTGTTCGTAGGGATCCTGGTGGTTGCCAGTTTGCTCTTGCTTGTCGGTTTGTGTCGACTTGATCACTGAGCTCTTGAATGTGCATGTACCCATGAGTGGGCGCACCTGTAGGAACAGAAACTCCATCAAGCTTTCGCTTTATCCGTCATCTTCAGTAATGTCTGGTACAGTATTATCATTTATACATGCGGCGTAGGAGTTGCTCTGTGTAAGTGTCGGGTATGGCGGTGTTGTGTCAGTCGGAGTACGACTTTGCAGTGTCAGTGTATGACAGCCAGGCATAGTCTGCTGTGATAGCGTGCTACAGTGAATGACAATGTCTCCATTTAGAAACCAGTGAGGAGACTGTGAGAGGGGATGTGTAGAGGAGAAGAGACAAGAGAAGACAAAAAGTGAGGCGAGATTTTACAATTCATCATGAAAGGCCTCCCCCTCTACGTGCTCTAGAGCTCCTATAAGCAGCAAGGCTCCGGTAGTGCTGTCCCTTACACAGATAATAAAGGGGTGATCCGCATAGAAAAGCTTGGGCCCTGCTACGTTCTCTTCCTCCAGTTTAGCTTCTTCTTCCCCAGCCTGAGCAGCCAGCTCCATGGAGGCCCAATGGAGCACACCAGCAAGATGAAGCTTCCCTTTGCCCTTCTCCGACACCCCAGCAAAGTCGGCCACCTTCTGGTCCCAGGCATCGGTCAAACCCAGAGAGGATAGCGGTTTCTGGAAGTGGAAAACAAAAGGTGATGGCGTGAGTTGGCTCTCTGCACTCCAGAGACTATCCAAGTCAGAGATGACCAGTAAGTGTATGCAAACAAGCAGCTGCCAGGATGTTGATCAGTTATGCACTCTAAGAGACCAAACAAGTGAGGAGGAGGAGAATATCTTAAATATTAATGATGCAGTGACAGAAGCGAGGGCATGCACTGCCTCTTCTGCACCCAAACAAACTTTGCATACCATGCAAACCAGCAGACATTTAACTTTTCTAACAGGGTTTAATTTTCTACTTCATTCATTTGCTTTATATCTTCAAAAATGTGGAAACATTGGAAAAGAGGCTGACAGTTGCCCTTGTTGTGAGCTGGCAGAACAAAGTAGGCGACAGGCAGAGAGGAGACGGAAGGAGGAAGCAGCGGATGAATAATTTAAGAGTGATGCCCCGTGACCTCACAGCCTCCTTTGTTTTGCCTCTGATATGAATTCCAGAGAAAGTCGTCGCCATGACAGGTAGTTTATCCTCCCATGGCAGAGGGCCACTCACAGTGACAGGCTTCTCTGGGGGCCACATGAGAGCATGTGTGGGTGTGAATGTGTGGACTAGTGTGGATGTGCAAAAGGCCACGGCTAGTTGCTGAAGAGGAGATGGGTGGGTGAAAATAGGATTTTTCTACTGTAAGCTGAATGAAGTCTTTACTGAGATCATCTTTAACAGCCATATAACAGGAAATCGTTCAGATAACTTCTGTCTCAATAGCTTCAGCTACCACTTTTAAAAGGATATTAAAACTACATGTTGTAACAACATCATGTAATCAGGTAAAAAAGAATGAATAAATACTTTTAAACAGGTTTAAAATGTAATAAGGTGGAAAAACATGAGCAATAACCTTTAAGGAACAACTGTTTGTCAACATGGAAAGGGCTACAAGTCTGTTATTATCTAACAGATTTGTCACACATGGAAAATATTTCATGCAGTTACTCATTTTCTAAAACGTTATGTCCCAGTAACTTCTTCCTAATGTTAGACCCCTCCAATGAGAACAATGAGAATTGAATCAAAAAAAGGTAAATCTTAGATTCTACAGGCCCCAAAAAAGCATGTTATTTAAGTTTATGCCCCTACAATATATATATAT
>JBAMHX010000006.1:4544734-4557895 GCA_037177515.1 Pseudomugil tenellus | reverse complement strand
ATATATAAGAAGAGAATCTAAATCTGAAACGTGGCTGAGAAAATGACACTGGCTCATGGCAGTAAATGTCTAAACAGGAACTAAGTGGATGCATACGCAGATCACAGAAAGCCCTTCTTCCACACGGACACATACATGCCACCTCCAGCTCTAATGCACTTCCATTGTCTTCATCCATTATTCCTCCACTCTTCGTCTTTCTTCCCACCCTCTACCACTACATCACTGTCTTCCTCTACCGCTCTGCCACTTTGCCTGGTATCCCCATTCCTCATCTGCCTAACATGCCTCTATTTTATCCCATCCTGCTCCTAACTCAGTCTTCTTCCACCCAACCTCATTCTTCTCTGACAGCCCTCAGCTGCTGTGCAGCACTCCTGAAACGTCTGGTCCTAACTTCAAGCACTTTTGCCCCTTGTCTAAGGAAGAAAATGGACCTTAGTTGTTATATTCCTCGCGGTGCTTGAGACAAATATGTCTGAGGAAATGCTACCACTAGCATCCATCCTCATTCTTCGATATTTACTCACTTGGCCTGCAGTGGTGCTCCAGGTGCAGGTCCTGCACAAAATAAAAAGCCTAATTGTCATTTGAAGCTGTGAAGTGTAAAACTTAAGGGATCCTGAGGCAGCATGGTGGGAAACAGACAAGAGGTGTAAGAGGAGCCCTGCAGAGGTGTGGCACTGCATTATACAGGGATAGAACCTCTGGGAGGTGCTCTTTGACTGCCCTTTCTTACTGACGCATCACATGAATCTTAGATGGAACAGCTCTGGGAAGACTGCTGATGTCTTGCACACAGGATCCACAAGCTATTTGTCTGTGAGTGAGAGCTACAGGCATTGTCAGCTGGCGGTTTTTATATTTTTTTTTTATATTTGCGTATGAGTGTGTGTGTAGCGTGCTGTGTTGTGGGCTTACTTGGCCTAAAGCATGTGATAGCTAACCAGGCCTGAAGGACCGTGGAGCAAGCTTCGGGCATGCAGCACTCAACATCACATTATTTCACCTTGATGGTTGAGCAAACGGAGTATGTTTTTGCACGTACCTGTGGGGGGCTGCTGAGGGGACAAGTTCTGGCAGTAATGACATGATACAGCTCTAAACTGTGAGGAGTTAGTAACGAACTGCTCGCGTACTGCCAGAAAATAAATAAAAGAAAAAGTATAGAAATAGATCTCAGAGACAAAATCCTGCAATATACAGAATTTTTTTTAAAGTTTGCATGCAAACTATTTGATCCAACCAGGAAAGAGCTTAAGATGAAAATATTAAAAAGGCTATCACAGACAAAAAAGAGAAAGCTAAATATCTAAGACTGAAGCGTGCTTTTTGTGTCGTCCTTATTAAACCATTTCTTCTGATCTTTTTTTTTTTAATTGTCCTGTGTGAATTTTTATGTCTACAAATTACAATTATTGTTTTTAGAACTGCAGTAGAGCCAGTGAAAATTTCCCAAAGGTACAATTAAATACAGTTGTTTTCATAATAATCCTGCAAGAAACCAAACTTCCCAGTCCCAGTACAAAACAGAAATTGACATCCATCAAACACAGAACCTCTTGCGACAATTACTAGAGAAAAAGTAAACAAGCAAGGAAAAGAACAATGGAAATGAAGGCTGGAAAGAAAGAGTCAGAGTGTAAAAGTGTAAAAGTAAGGATGATCTCAGAACTACAGCCAGATTTTAATCCAGAAATCAAGTTACTTTTAAGCTAGTTTTCAAAAACTAAACAATTCCATGATTTTTGTTGCAAAAACAGGCTTGTATTGTAATTTGTTTAAGGTATTATTACCCATCGCAGACAAAATACATGATCTTGAAGCCTTTCCATTTAGCTGAACTAATGTTTAGACAGCCAAGAGTTCATCCATCCATCCATGGCAAGGTCAACTAGGCAATCACAAAGAGACAAAAATCCAGTCATGCTCACATTCACTCGGAGTGAGGACTTGGAAACTACATGGGGGGAAACTGGAATTCCCAGACAGAACATACAAACTTCACATACAAAGCCAGGAAACTCTTTTGTGAGGTGATGGTACTAACCACACCACATCCTTAGTGAAGAGTCATTTTTTAAATATATGAATATCGTCAGAAATGTTTACTTCCAACTGTAAATACCAAATGACTTCAGCAGTGTATTCTACTTAGTTTAAGTCTATAAGCAGAAAGCAATTATTTTCCATACCCCCCCCCCCCCCTCACTTTCCCTTCCCTGTTTTCTATCACACAAACTACTGTAGAGGCATTTGTAAAGGCATTCCCAGACTATGCATTCATCTGTCAGACAATGACTTGACCCTCTTGACTTTTGTGTCGTACATGTGCATGACGATGGATGCTCCTAAGTGCTCACACAGCAACACTGTCAACACGGATGAACTTCGCAGAACTCAGCCTGAGGAAGAATTACTGCGGTCATACACTTAATACATGTATTATACATGACATCAACAATCTCCAAAGACAAAAGCTACATTTCTATTGGCTAGAAATTAAAATGTTTGCTTATTTTTTTCAGTGCCATTCAATTTTTATTAAATTTCATCAGTTTGATATCTGAAAATCTAGCAGCATGTCACAACTATATGGTAATATGTGCAAACATCTCAATATGAAATGATGTGACATTTTTGTGCAACAATGCAGAAAAGAAAAGAAAAAAACTCCTTTTTAAACTATTATGAGTCTGATTTTAGATGCTTGCATTGTTCCAGCTCTACAACAGTCATCCACATTAATTGTTCAATCAGAATTAATCACAGCGTGATGAATTATTTTTCATTGATTAGTGCCTATAACTTCATGGAGATTTGTCATCTTTAAGCTGTTATTACTGCAGTAATTTATGGTAAATGTTTCAGTGCAGGAAAACCGGCTGACAATCTGACAGCTTACTTAATATCCACAGTCAGAGTATCCAAAGGACTAAATATATATTATACTGTGGACTGAAGAAGAGTTCAGCGTCCCAGGGTTGCTGTCAGTGTCCCTAAATTCATAACTGTGTGTTGGTATCAAACCCTTGGGTAACAAACTAATCTGATGTGGATTTTGACTTGTTCACAGACATATTACTCTGCCAATTATTGTGTTTTTTTATTTTTATGTGCTTTGATATTGAATGTATGAATGACAAAGTGACACAGTGTGCATGACAGCCGCTTCAGGCTGCGCAGGAGGCTGCTTGGAGTCAAGGAAAGATCCGTCACGACTTCTTGAGTGTCACATCATTGCATCTAACCAAAGGACGTCTGGTATGTCAAGGACCCTTTAAAGGATTCAGTCCTTCATTCTGTGGAATTTCAAAGATGCCTTTGTGTTTCATCTTATAACATCCGCAATCTTTTGCACCCATCCGAGATGTTGCAGAAAAATGATAGATGCATCTTATTACAGTGTGAATATAAAAGTAAGTATGTTAGCACTATAAAGTTGTTGCTTGCAGGAATTTTTCTATCATCAGCATTCAGGGTGATTGGCCAGTTCACAGAAAACATTTTTCTCCCTTATGATGTGAACATAAATTAAAATGGATGGAATCTAAAATTAAGTAAAAAAAAAAAAAAAAAAAAAAAGGTGTAAAGACCCTTCGTCCCTTCCTGCTGTCATCAGTCTGACCGGATATAAACCCATACCAAGCTGAATCCCAAAGACAAGCTGGGACTAAATCAGACGTCATTCCTGTTCTTAATGGACATTATCATCAGACACTGTGCTCCATTCTCAGTGTCAGAGCAAATCATGTGATGTGTAAATTTGTGTGTACTTCTCACTGATGTATGATAACGTTACCATGATATAAACAAAGATAAATAAATGTAGGTAATGAAACGTTGTTATCATGGCATAATCTAACACTAGAAATGATGCCTTTGGAGGCGATGGCTAGGGGTGTTATCCCCGAACACCCACTATTCCCCAATCCTTAAATACACATACAAATATAGAAACATTCAGATATAACATCTTCATGTGACATAACTTCAGGTCATGACTTTTCATTCGCACTTGATTTGTGGTCAATAGGATTAACAGTTTCAGAGATATAACCAAAACAGTTTTCAGGTTTTGAGCGCCCCCTGGTGGCCAACCTGAAAACGATGAATTGTTCAAAATGGAATCAGTTCATCCTCTCTATGATATCTATAGATATCCAAAACATGAAAACTCTCAATTGAATAATTGTTAAGTTATCACGTTAACACTAAGGATCTGCAGTTGTTCTTGCGAAACTGTAATATCCCTGACTCTCTGGTTAAATGCAGTGTAGTTTTGTTGATCAGTTGTAAATCAGCTCAAATGTGTGAATTTTTATACTCCATTTTGAGTTTGGAAAGTGTACTGTAATATATTTCGGTCTTCAAGGGGAGTTTATGTATTTTGTAGTCTGTCATTTTCTTACAGCAAGTGTTTGCGTGGAAGAGGAACATTCTCACATCAGGTTGAAGGTCCACGCTAGGTATTTTTTGTACGTCCCAAATTCTGCGTAGAACATGGGGCACGTATTCTTTTCATGTGTACAAACCCTTTGTACATGAGGCCCCAGCAGTGTTGATCTGCAAGCCTGTTAATGAGCTATTCATCACTGGCAGAGGGGAAACAACCATCCATCCATCTCTTAACCGCTTCATCCAATTCAGGGTCGCGGGTAGCTGGAGCCTGTCCCAAGGGGGAAGCATCTAAAACATAAACTGTACTTAATGAGGATTGGAATTTGGAAACACTGGCCTAAACAATGTTTGGAATGTGGTGCAGTGGGAAATTTTTGGAGGGGGAACTTTCTCACCGCTGCACCACTAAACATGCATGCTGTTACATCCCCATGCCTATGGACATTAACAGCCAATCAGCCAGCTCTCCACTTCCACCTGAACTGCAACAAGGATCATCATCAACCACATTCACCTCACCTGCTGTCAGATCACTGGCACATTGATTGGACTCATCATTTCTCCACTTCCTCGCTTTGGACCAATCCAGTCACTTCATGGACTTTAAAAGGAAACAAGCAACAAGCAATCAGGGAATCTGTGTCCTTCTTTGACTCAGTCTGCCCTGGGATTGTTAGCACTGGTTTGCATGATATTGGAAAGACTTTTGAGAATTTGGCTGTGTGTGTGTAAAATCGTTGGATTACCCTTAGTGGTTTGAATTATTTAGTTTCCCTTTTTTTGATGCACAAATGTGTTTTTGACTTGAATTTAATTGAGGAGAGAAACTCTCATTTGTGTTTGTTGGTTTTGCTTAGACTTTCTTCAGTTGTTAGGTTTAGACAGTATTTTGTGTTTTGTATAAAGCGCAGCTGTGTGTAGTAGATATTGAGTGGTGAACAGGATAACAGTAAAAAAATAAAATGTGTTGTTGTCTGCACGTACTTTGATTTTAAAGGTTTGAAATGGACCAAATACTATCAAACTAAAGTTGTTGCCAGACGGCAACTTGCTGCAGTAATTTAGTTAAAAAGACCCACCAAGAATGTATGAATGTCGTAAAACTAATCCAAAATGGCACTAATTGAAACAAGTAAGGGATACCAATACACCTATTTTAGCATCGCTTCACTGGGTGTCCGTACATTTTAAAAGTTCATTTTAAGGTTCATTTATTTGTTTTACAAATTCGTTTTCCCCACATTCACCAGCCTGCTGTCTCAGATCAGCTCCTTCTGGAGGTACAGAGGTTTAGCAGGAAGCTCAGAGGGGACAGAACCTCCTCTTCAAAATTATGGTATTCTTTGCCATGAAAGGTTGGTGAAGCCACATTATTGTCCAGTTTTAAAACGGGCCTGAAGATTCATTACTATAAACAAGCTTGAAGCTGTTTTTTTTTTATTCTTTTAATATTTTTAACCTTTTGTCTTTAGTTTTACTGCTGTTATTCTGATTTCAATCTGCAATTTAAATGTTTTACGTTAATATTTAGGACTTTGTGGCAACTGGCATTGTGTTAAAGCGCTTTATAAAAAAAAGTTGAGTTAAGCAAAACTGTAGGTACATTTGTAGGCACATTTGGTAGAGATGTTGAAAAAACGAATAAAATTAAAACTGCAAGTGGCGTTGGAGGCCTTTGCACTAACGACTGCGCTCGGCCTACGTTGCCACCGCGTCCCCTGTTGACCCGCCTTCCACGCTTCAGACTGTACATCAGGTCATTGCATTTAGGCTTTTAAATAGGTCACTTCCTGCTCCCAGGTGGGCAGGGCTGTTGTCATGACATTATAAAGAAACATGTTTTTGGTCAGCATGTAACTGAAGTGAACCCTGATCTGTTTGGTGCAGATCTGGTGTTGCATTTCAGACATAGAGCAAGATCAATCTAGATAGTGCTTCATCAACTTTGAGCGGGTGCCACAGCCACGACCATCAATGTATCAAAAAGCTTTTGATCATTTTTAATCATAACGGACGTTCGATAATGCAGTAGTAGTAGAATTAAATTCAAAATGGCCAACCATCCAATGAAATTAGCCCAGAGGTCCAAAAGGGTTTTTGGAGGTCTTGACTGCTTCCACTTGTGTAGAAAATTTCATGCATGTCAGTCAATTGTGTGGGCGGGGCTAATTGACTGAAATATTCTAGGGACTTATTTATTTTGGGACTTGCAATATGTTTTAATTAGACTGAGTTCACAGTATGACTCCCATCATCTATGCCAAGTTCAACCTTTTAATTAATGAGTTCCCATTTCATGGCATCTGACTATCATTCGCCATATTTACGTTTGGCATAAAAGCTTTAAATTTTTGCCATATTATGAATGGGTTTGGCAAGTTGTGAAGCAGTTTCAAGAGTTTGGGATCAATTCCTGGGGAGAACGACCTTCTCAAGTAGAAAAAAAGAACTACCTGTTAAAAGTGGGTGAGGCTTAGACAGGAAATCGCCTCATCATTCCATTCAGGACCCGGCCCTGATTAATCCCTGCAAATTTCATTATGATCGGATCAATTGAGGGATTTATGGTGATTGATGATGTCACGGCAACATATTGAAGTTTGCCATGCAACCACGGTCCCGCCCTGAGGAATAGAGCTGCAGTTTGACAGATCTCTTCACCAACATATTTTCTGCTTTCTGACCCAATTCGGACCTGATTGTCTTCATCAAAATAATGACTGTGTGAGGGAAAAAAACATTTTCCGTCCGCCAAGGGGCTTGTCTAATTCATAAACAAAATATTGACATTTACCTCTCTTCCAAATAAGACTGGCATTATACCTATCAATTTTGGTGCAGATATCTTGTTTTATGAGGGAGTTATATCAATTTTGTTTTTCATGGCGAGACATCAAACAAAGATTTGCACAATATTTAATTGCAGAATACCTCCTGAGCATTCTGACCAATTTTGCTGTCAGTGGCATAAAAGGATGCATGTGTCAAAGTCAGGTCCTTGAGGGCCGGTATCCAGCAGGTTTTGTTGTTTCCTGCACTAACACGCCAGATGCAAATCAAATTGATCCAACAGGTTCTTGCCAAACTTTATTAATTTCATTCAGCTGTGTTGGAGCATGGAGACAAGAAAAACCTGGAGGGACACCGGCCCTCAAGGACTGGTCTCTGACAGCCCTACCCTAGGATTAGTTCATTCACATACGACTTGAGTAAAACACCAAACTGGAGACTTTGACCCAAAACGGCCTGTTTAATTTGGATGCAAAATTTGGTGAGTTTTTGAGCATGTTCAGGTATCCAAAAATGACATTCTTTTGTCTAATGATAAAGGAATCCAGAAGAATAACAACTGATTGCATTTCAAAAGGCCTTCGCTCCCCCTTCGTTGCTCATGTCTTAAAAAAACAAAAAACAAACATGTAACAAACACCATCACAATAAGTTAAGTCAGGTGGTTTAATTAAATTCTGTGGAGAGAAATATATTTAAGGGTTCTAATCAACAGATTATTTTATTTATTTATTTGTATAATTGTCATGGGACAATGCAATGGGAATGGTTTGTGATTAATTACTCAATCAGTGGAAAAATTGGTTAACATCCATTCAAACGTGGAAAAAAAGCATTTTCAAATAACAAATTGGTGTAATTTTAAATAATATGCCAACATATTTTTGGTAAAAGTCTCCTTGTATCTACAAAGAATGGCCATGAAAAAATAAATAAAACTAAACTGAAACATCTGGCTCGGCACTGATGCTGATGTTGATGTGTGGAAAAGATATTAAAGGGATCCATATGGTGCATTTATATAGTCAAACTGTTCTACCAAGTGATCACATACTCAGGCTTGATCAGAAACCCAGTGTTGGATTTGACAGCAAAATTTGACTCCACACTGTCTTGTCTGGGCATCAGTGTGTTAATGTGGAAGTCTCACCATGTGAAACTATAGCAACATGACAAACCTTTCTGAGTTTACTTTAACTGGAAATAGAAAATGACTTTCAAATATTTAAATAGCCAAGAAATTAATTAACTCACACATTTCTTTGTCTGGTTTTAACCAAAATCTGATAGCAATGCTGTGCTACCACCACATGGTGGCAATAATGCAGTGAATTATTTGCCAAACACCTTGAAAGAACAACAGAAGAACACTTCATGGTTGACTTGCTCTAGTAAAACTTGGTGCTGACTTTAGATACTAAAGATGTCTAATTTAACACAATGGCATTCCTACCTGGTAAACTGCCAGATAAGGCTAACATACCATAAGCATAACACAAACATGTACTATCATTTAAGAGCAAAGCATGCAGCACACATCATTTAAGGATTAACCTCTTGTGTACCGCCAGGTGTACCATTGGTGGGATATATTTATGTACTCTATTCATTCTCAGCCAAAGTACACCAATGGAAAGCTAAGACTCTTGAGAGTGAAATGATGTACATCATTCCAGACAGATGCTTTTGCAACAAAACAGCCCTGTTAAACCAGTAAAGGTCCAGTAAAAGTAATTTGGTAAAATAGTTGGTCCACAACAAGTTTTGTATCCATAAAGTAGTTTCAGGTGACAATTTAAGTATTCTAATGAGTTGAACTGAGTAACTCCCAGTACTTTTACATAAAATATAGGCTACTTTACTGATTTAAACACCTGAACTTGGTGCATTTATTACACATCAGGATAAGAAGTAGTACCAGGTTGGGCTCAAACACAATAGTCATGATAAGGAGCCAAGCATCGACCAACTGAATCCCCGCTAACACCTACTTGGCTCATGTTGCTCATTAATCAGGCAACACTTAAAAAAATGTGTTTTCTTATCATTAATTGTCGGTGCATCTAGTCTGTCTGTGACTGCTGCAGAAGGAAAAGTGGTACTGTGCAGAATCGGAACAGTGCTAAAAAATGCATCTGATAAAAAAAAAAAAACATTTTAAATCATCAAATCATTAAAAACATTATTTAGAAGTCATTATGCAACAAATTCCTCTGCAGACAAGCAAGTTAAGTTCTTAAAACACCTCATGCACAGCACGAGGTATGCTTAAATATCTTATATGCCTGCATGCTGAGAAAACTGACTGACCCAGACTGGAACAAATTAGATCCAATCGATCCTGGCGCCTACATCAAGATTATAATCAGCCCAATCATGATAACAACCTAGGGATGAAAATTGGCTTACCTCCACTTCTCCTGCACAGCTTACACTCTCTGCTCCATCTGGTTTACCAATAATACTATTTTTCCTACGATAATGCCACTTTAAGCAAACATACACACATGTTCAGCTTAGCTTAATACTGCCCTTACCGATCTGGTGGGTGGTTTGTTACCACATACCGGCATCATCACAGATCCATTTCACGGACAAGTTTGATATAAGCTTCCAGAAAATAAATCAACAAAAACCCATGAAAGTCTTGAAAGCTTCTCCATCCCTTTATTAAGCATCATCAGCTTCACTCCTACTTGTTTATTTACACAGGATTTTACCTATTTTACATGCTCAATAAGCCAAGCTTCTTTCATTTTTCTGTACACACGCACACACACACACACACACGACTTTTTATACCATTTCACCACAAATAAAGAGGCAAAAAGAAGCCATGGCTTTCAGGAGGATGTTATACAAACAACCATGAAACACATCGGATTAATTCATCTGATACAGGGCTATGGTAGCCGTGTTAAAACAGCTGCCCCTCCACACTGTACACCACAGAGTGTGCTCTTGTAAATATTTGATGCCCTTTTGACCTCATTAGGCATGATTGAGTGAGCTCTCTGGTGCACACTCATCTGTCTTAGTCACCAACAGGAGATGCAGCCAGAACGGAGCTCAAGCTTGGTCATTAGTGTGTATGTGTGTGTGTGTGTGTGTGGGTGTGTGGCCTGGTCAGCGGAGGATCAGAAATAGAGGGTGGTTTATCAGTGACCTCTGGTTGTTTCTGGATACAGACCCTGACACGATGAGCCCTTTAGAGGAAAACATTACAAATTGGGAGAAAGTTTAAACAAAACAAAAACAAAGTCAGAATCAGAACTATTTTTAGATCTTTGTTACTCTTTCCTCCTTGTCCCCAAGCAATCACTGACACTCCCCCCAATCTATCCAGCTTACTTTCCTGTTGAATGTCACTTCTATTTAGGTCAGTAGAGCTGAGGTATACTTGCTCAGAGATAGCGTATAAGAAGCACATGTGAGACCTACCAAAAAGGATTAAGATCCCTGCAAGTGATATGACAGAAAAGCCAGAGGTGAAGGGGAAAATGGGGGCATTGCTTATAACAAATTCACTCAACATGACACAGAGGAGCGTGATTTTGTTTGTTCTCATTTGCCATGCACACAGGACACAAGTGTTTGGGGCTTACACCCACACACATACACACACCACTATGATCATCTGTTTGTCCAGATGTTGCCCTCTAATCTCAGGAGTTCATGGCCATCCCAGGCCCTGGCAGAGTGGTAAACAGTATTAACACACGTGATGAGCAATTATTTGCCTGACCCTATTGGAAAAATGATGGTCGGAGAAGATGAGGCAGGCTGTCACTGACTGGAGTGGGCTCAGAGTGGGCTGGGGATTTGTTCAGGGCTTTGCTCCTTTTTTTTTAATAAAGATTCCTTAAACGTACTATGTCTTTCTGAGAGAGCAAACTGAGGGAGACAGCTTGTTATGAGTCAGACAATCAAGGGCCTAAAGAGTGATGTTCTTATCCATAATTTGGTTACATAATGAGAGCGCTGCGCGTCCAATTTTTGCTATTTACAAGAGTAGAAGTTTTTGGGTTTTTTTTTTCCTGGAGCCTGCAGAACAAAAGAGGATTTGTGCAACAGTCTGATTTCTGCTCTTTCTCAGGCGGAGCCATGACCGTGTCAAAAAAAGCCGTTTCAAGCTTTAGTACTAGATTACAGCCTCCTCCCCAGAGCATCCCGACAATGTTAATGTCCAAGTGATGTTCTTCAGGGCATGGCTGGCACAGTAACATGGCAGCACTGCTCTACAAAGATGTTTGTCAAACTAGAAAGAGGGCAAAGTGGATTTCATTAGCCCATGATGATGTTACAACATATGTATGAGGAGGACATGGTAATAGGTTCCAGTCAGCTCAGGGAGAATGGGTTTTACTGGCATGTCCTCTGTATCTGTCAGCTCCAAGTAATTTCTTCATCTTTCTTTTCTGCTTACTAGGACTTTCTCCCTCATCTGTGTGTCCAGACTCAACTTTAGAAAAGTTTAGAGGCCATGCAGGTGAAGAAGCAAAGAAAAACAAAAAAGATGAACAGTGAACATAAGTTAAGATGCATGAGTGCTGCCCCAAACAGATGAAATCTATCTCTGGGTCTAGTTAAGGTGTGGAGGACACTGCCACACTCACCCGAGCTTGTTAAAGTAGGTGGGGGTCCAGAAAGGATCTTTGCTGATGTCTCCCAGGGGGAGTGTCTTAAACATGTTCTACTGGGAGGCTCCTGAACAAACCCAAGACTAAAGAAGAGAGATGACTCAATTGGAAATGCCTTGTTATATCCCCCCCCAGGGAGCTGGAGTAGGTAGTGGTAGGTGGTGAATGGAAAATGATGTCTCTGCTAATCAACCTGGTCCCAGATAAGTGGCAAAATTAATGAAAAGATTGACTGTTAAAATTATATGAACTGGGAATAATGATGTGTTTCCTTCCGACTACCTTTCCTACAGGTTTAAAAACATGCAAAGCCATTATCTTCCATCAGGATTACTACGGAAACACACACATTTGACCTCTTCTTCCCACTCCACCAACAGCTGTTCCGGCATCGCATCTACAAAAAGACTCAGACCACAACATTTGACCTCTGAGTTGAAGTTCAAATCTAAGGCAAAAAAGAGGACATGGAGAGAAATAACTCCCAGAGTGATGGATGGATAAAAAGATAGTAAAGAAAATTCAGTGTTTCAGCAGAACGCGGTGAATGAAGAGTCAGAACATCTCACACCACAGCTAGCTGTTATATGCTAATCTAACAACACCATTAGACTTCATCTGCAGTTTGTCTGATAGGAACAACATTTTCTTTATTATTCAGCTTTTCTTCATAAACTCCAAGTTTTCACCAAGTTAAAATCTGTTTCATGAGTTTCATTTATGTTATTTCTCAAAGCTTCATGCACAAAGAACTGCTTTAAAGAAAAATGTCAGAAATGTCTTCAAGCTATTTGTGTCGTTTGTAATAAGTTCACTTTTTAAAACTGATTTAAAATTCTAAAGACTAATAAATGACGATATTCTGAAGTTCAATAAAGTTATAAAAGTTTAAAAAGGCATTTCCTTCCGTATGTTGTTTAAACAAATACCTCAGCAGGTCCTATCAGGTAGTAATTTATATGAATGAGTAAAATTACACAGCAGTTGCCAGGTTCATGTGCACTCTGCAAGCTGCAGGCTTCACCAAAGAGTCTTTGTAAAGAAAATGTTTCCAACCTGCACCTGCTGCAGCTTTCCTACAAACTGAGTAAAAACCCATAATTATAATCAGTCTAATGGGCATTTTGAAGACTGCAGCAGTTTGAAAGTATTTCATGAGAAGAAAACAACAAATAAAGTTAAACTGTGAAGCCGTGATTCACCCAGCAGGATGTCCTCATTATCGCTAAGAAACCATGTATCTTTAAGTGTAAATGGTGTTGGGGGGGGGGGGGGGGGGGGGGGGGGGGGGGGGGGGGGGGGGGGGGGGGGGGGGGGGGGGGGGGGGGGG